>CAUYTI010041586.1:0-50759 GCA_963575145.1 Galago senegalensis
GTCCCAGATTTTTGGTTGGCGTCGGCTGGTTACGCGCTTGTGCCCAGTTTTTGTTGGTTGGTGTGTGCTTTAATGCAACAGAACTATACCCTGGGGGACCGCTTTGGGCTTTTTTTAAAAAAAAAAAAAAAAAAAAAAAAAAAAAGATTTTGGATGTGGAAGGATTTACTCAATAACCAAATTTTTTAGGGAGAATTTTTTTTAAAAGCACATTCCTAATTAGTACTGCATTTTTTTTTTTTAAAGACAGAGACACACTATGGCACCTTCAGTAGAGTGCCATGGAGTCACAGCTTACAGCAACCTCAAACTCTTGGGCTTAAGCAATTCTCTTGTCTCACCCTTCCAAGTACCTGGGACTACAGGGACCCGCCACAACGCCCGGCTACTTTCTTTCTTTCTTTCTTTTTTTTTTTTTTTTTGGTTGTAGTTGTCATTGTTGTTTGGTAGGCCTATGATAGATTTGAACCCTCCAGCTTTGGTGTATGTGGCTGGCATCTTAGCCGCCAGGTCTGCACCTGGTTATTTTTTTATTGCAGTTGTTATTGTTGTTTAGTTGGCCTGGCCTGGGTTCGAACCCACCAGCCTGAGTGTATGTGGCTGGTACTGTAACCACTAGGCGCATGCTACAGGTGCCAAGCCTGCATGTTCTAACTTTAAAAAAAAAATTCCATGTTAAAAACAGTCCTAATTTACTTTCCTATTTATTTTTAAAGAAAAGTCAAAACAAGCTTTCAAAGATTTTGGAAATAAAAAATGTATTAAAAGCACCTAATGTGTAAGGGAAGGATATGGCCTGCCCTCTTTCATTAACATTAAAAAATAAAAAAAGCTTGTCCATTTATTTATTTAGAGAAACAGTGTCACCTGTCACCCTGGGTAGCGTGCTGTGGCATCACCATAGCTCACAGCACCCTTAACCTCCTGGGCTTAAGTGATCCTCTAGCCCCATTCTCCCAAGCAGCTGGGACCACAGAAGTGTGCCCCAACAGCCAGCCAGTTTTTCTATTTTTTAGTATAGATGAGATCTCGCCCCTGACCAGGCTGGCCCCAAACCCCTGAACCCAAGCAATCCATCCACCTTGGCCTCCCAGAGTACCAGGAACAGGTGTGGGCCACCCTGCCTGGCTTGTCTCTTTAAATATAAGACTTTGTCTTTCAATCTGTGAACTTCACAAAGTAATTTAATCAGGTATTGATTATGTGTTGGCATTTTATTTTTAGAGGAGCAAAGAACATTATGTAATTTGGCCTTTTGGTGAAAAAACAGGTTTTGTTCCATGAAGTAATAAAAATACTGAGTTAGAGAAGTCAAGAGTGACAGGGAGCAGTAATATTTTTATGGATTTACATATGACTAGGACGAGGCCAGAGTTCCAACAAATGGTCATTTCAGTAATGTGATGATGGGTATTTTCATCCCCCCAGAGGCAAGTCTGTATGTACACATTCTCTCTCAGGGCATGCATACATACATAAAAAACTATAAGAAGTTCTTTATTCCAGGAAACAGAAATGGAGACCAGTCAGCTCTTTGTAAAAATGAAGATCTATCTATCTATCTATCTATCTATCTATCTATCTATCTATCTATCTATCTATGGAAGAGTCTCACTTTGTCACCCTTAGGAGAGTGCCACAGTATCACAGCTCACAGCAACCTCAAACTCTTGGGCTCAAGAAATCCTTTTGTCTCAGACTCCCAAATAGCTGGGACTACAGGTGCCTTCCACACTGCCTGGCTATTTTTAGAGATGGAGTCTTGCTCTAGCTCAGGATGGTCTTGAACTTCTGAGCTCAGGCAATCCACCTGCCTCGGCCTCCCAGCGTGCTAGGATTATAGGTGTGAGCCACTGTATCCAGCCCCGGTTTTTTAAAAAATTATTGTTCTTAGTAGTAGTAGTGGTATAATCACTGGTGATTGATTCTAAGATCCTAAGAAGGAAAAGGGTATAATGTCATTCTGTATCCCATTACTTCAGATTCTCTGTAGTGTGAATTCCACAGCATACTTGATACTAGGTTAAGAATAGGAAACAATTACTCAACAAGAAATTTTGCTACTGATTTTATGGCTCTATTTCCCCAATCTAGAGGTACCTTAGCTGCCCCGATCATATTCTTTTAAATATTGAGGAGGTATTTTTTTCTTATCATCAAGAATTCTTTCCTCTTAGGTCCTCCATTTTGATTAAGAGCACCAACAGTGTTCTTACCAAAACTCCAAATGTTCGACTTTGAATATCTGTTCTTATTCTATAAGAGTAAGTTAGAGGGAACTACCTTATACCTAAATTTCCTATGAAGTAGGGTCTCTTTCTCCCTTTAATGAGATCCACATAATATCAGCCAATCAGCTATATTGAATTTAGTAAAGTATAATTTAACAAAATCTCATCTGAACAATGGAATATTGGGAAAATAATTTTTTTTTCCAGTTCTGAGAGACTGGTAAGTGCTTCTAATCTTCTCATGAAATCTAGGCTTTTGTGAGTAAAGGTTTAAGTGCAACTACATCTTAGTCTCTTATTCATTTAAGAATAAAATTGACTCATGAAGAAAAAATGAGTTCTCACATACCAGATATGTCATCTTCTTCATTCCATCCAAGACGATTTACTCTTTCTTCCACAATTGTCCCTGTCTTCCTCTTCAATAAATACTGCCGCCCAATTGTCATTTTTCCTGCTCTTTTGGCACCTTTTACAATTGTTTTTGAGAAGGTGCTACAAGTCATAAAACCAAAGAGAATATCAATTTAATATGAAGATATCACTTATATTTTTGACACCTATATGACTCAAATGGTTTCTTCTCCATTTCCATAGCTACGAGTATTGTCCAGACTTTCATTAAGGCTTTTCTTCTTCTTCTTTATCTTTTTTTTGAGACAGGGTCTTGCTCTGTTGCCCAGGCTAGAATGCAGTGGCCTCACCATCGGTCACTGTACCCTCATACTTCTGGGCTCAAGTAATCCTCTGCTTCAGCCTCCCAAGTAGCTAGGACTACAGGTGACTGCCACTGTGTCTGGCTAATTTTGTCTATTTTTAGTAGAGACAGCATCTTGTTCTTGCTCAGGCTAAGCCTTCCTTCTTTAGATTCACTTTTGGTATTTTTGAGACAGAGTCTCAAGCTGTTGCCCTGGGTAGAGTACTGTGGCATCATCGCTCATAGCAACCTCCAACTCTTGGGCTCAAGTGATCCTCTTGCATCAGATTTTTCGATTTTTAGTACAGACAGGGGTCTCGATTTTTGCTCAGGCTGGTCTCGAACTCATGAGCTCAAGCAATCCGCCCACCTCGGCCTCCCAGAGTGTTAGGATTACAGGCGTGACCCACTGCACCTGGCCTTTAGATCACTTTTGATGTGGCAGTGGACTGATATCCTATAAAACACCATTGTCATCAGGACACTACTGTAGGCAAAAAAAGTGCAATAAAAACTAAAGTGGGACACGAACTACTCATCACCCCCAATCTAATCATGGCTTGCCTTTTGGGTCAAGCCTCTCCTAGGACCCACTCTGGTTATCCCACCAGAGTTGCCGCAAAGCATGCGTGTATAGAAGTCATTCTACATGGAAAGCCAGCCTGCTCCCTTTTCTGCTAATTCAAATTCTCTTTCCAGCACCTCACTGGCCTTTCTTGGAGATGATATGACCATTATAGCTCGTAACAACTTAACTTACTTCTTAAATGTTTTAAGAGCATATATGTGTTGTCTTGCCTCTAAATAGCTATAAACTTTTTGAGGGATAGAAGAAGAACAATATAATTTCCCTTTCAAGAGGAAGAAAATAAGAAATCAGAGTATCCTTTTGAGAATTAGCTTTATTTATTTATTTATTTTTTGTAGAGACAGAGTCTCACTTTGTTGCCCTGAGTAGAGTGCTGTGGCATCACATAGCTCACAGCAACCTCCAACTCCTGGGCTTAGGCAATTCTCTTGCCTCAGCCTCCCGAGTAGTTGGGACTACAGGTGCCTGCCACAATGCCTGGCTATTTTTTTGTTGCAATTTGGCCAGGTTTGAATCCACTACCCTTGGTACATGGGGCTGGTGCCCTACCCACTGAGCCACAGGCACTGCCCTGAGAATTAGCTTTAATTAAAGGGAAACTAGAATGTAAATCACTTGGACTTAAAAGTACTTTATTTATTCAAATAGTTTACCCTTTCTTGCTGATAGAAAATCTAGGGACAAACTATTTACAATCCAGAGAATTAAACAAAGAATCTATTTCCTGACTAAGCAGATGGAGGTAAAGATTTTGAGTAAGATTGTTCTGGATTATGTTCTTCTCTACTATTTTTACTATCATTTAGTAAAAAGTGATAAGGATTCTCTTGACTTAACAGTTTGACCAGACCCTCTTTAGTCATCTCCAATGTAAATCTGAAGGTTATGAGACAAGTTTTAGATAACTGTTGGGAATCACAAAATAGTGATATTTCCTAAGTTAAACCTATTGCAAATCACTTTAGGTATAACTTAAACTCTACAGTATTTCTTAATTTTTTTCCCAGTTAAAGCTTTATCCTTTGTTTCACATACTTAAGGCAATTCTTATCATTTCAAATTGTTATGTCTCTGTTGCTCTGCCCTGTAAGCAGCTGATACAACAGCTTGATACAGGTATATATTTCTGAAACTAATATAAATTGTACAGGTCTCTGATAGTCTCTAAATCTACAATACCGTACACAGATGTCTTTCTTCCATTAACAGCTGGGATGACAAATATCACAGGCTCTTCTATGGTCCTACAGTGCTAAAAGAAGATGCTTGGCTCACTGCTATAAATCCCGAGGAAGCGTCAAGCTTTGGTATATCATATCTGGATATTCATGGTCTCCTTCACTTACCAGGTAAGGCTAGCTCTGCAGCTAGAAATGACGTACTGTCTGCAACCTCAAATCTTCTACAATCCTCCATCTACCCCACTTTTGGGCCTTTTCTCCAAAGTCTGCAAAGGTTTCCCTAATAATTGGTATTGGGAGATGTCTAAATTCTACACGATTAATGGTGAATAAATTGAAATTTCATTCACTGTATTTTATGGCTTGTGGATGATAATTTAAAATAACTGTTATTTTGTAACAACTGAAATTTAAAAGTTTCAATATAAATTTCTAAAAATTTTCATCAGAAAATAGAGTTCATACTAAAGAAATACAACAATTAAATGTAATGCTTGATCCTGGGTTAGATCCTGGACCAGGCCAAAAAAAAGTAAGCTATAAAGGATCATTAGCACAATTTGAATATAGACTTTGGGTCAGGTAAGAGTGTTATATCAATTAAATTTCCTGGTTTTGATTAGTAAACTGTAGTTATATATAAGATAATGTCTCTGATCTAAGAATAAAGGTACGTTTTGTATATAATTCAAATATCTCAGGGGGAAATAATATATATAATATGTATTATCATATATAAAATATATAACTATTATATATATATATATATATATATATAAGATATATATATATATAAAAGAGAAAGAGAGAATGATAAGACAAATGGCCCAAAATAGAGACCATTGGTGAACTGGGGTAAAGGATAAATAAGAACTCTTTGTGTTACTGTTATAAATTTTCTGTAAGTTTGAAATTTCTCAAAATAAACAGTTACCAAAAATAAAGGGGGAGGGATAAAGGCTTCTGCTTCTAGATTAAAGCAAAACTCTTAGGCCTGGGTATGGATAAAACCTGAAGGGATTGCTCAAAAGCATTTAAAAAAGTAATCAACATGGGAAAAAGAGAAAATAGAATTTTATATTCTAAAAAATAAATCGTGAGCAATGGACCTGATAATCAAAGCCTTTGTTAGCTTTACGTTTCTGAAACTCATTACATATATCAATGTTGCTCTTCTATAACTTTATGAGCTTGGCTCAACAGGCTTGACAGAAGGCTAACAAAAAGAGCAATCACTTACTTCTTGACACAAAGGATAAGTCACTTCCTATGACAATCTGTTATGAGTTAATAAACTTGTCTTTCATCTTACCGAAAAGAAGTGTTCTTTTCCTTCTGTTTTGGTAAAATTATTTGTGGAGTAGTTTGTCCAGCAGCAAAAGCAAAGGTACTGAAAATAGACTGAGGATAACGGAACTTCATCAACTGTTTCTTAAAGATCTCTACTACCTCTGGACTCACTTCTTCATCAAAGGCTACTTTAATCAACTAGAGACAAAAGAGATTAAACACACAATACGCATTAAGGACTTCTAGACAACCCCTCCCCAATAATAAAACATAATAACACTAAATGGCAAGACTTTTGGAATGAAAGGAATTTGGATAACATGTAATACAGTTTTTTAATTTTAAAAATATAAAAGTGAGGCTCAAAAAGATTTACTTGTTGCAGATGGTTAGTTGGCAAGGAAAATTACTTATCTTGAAGTCAGATTTTTTTAAGACTCTGTGTTTTATGATAGGATCAGCAACTAACTTGTAGTGGATAAACTAGCAAACATGACCTTCTCATTTCTCAACTGGTGGTTCTAGATGGGATATTTGGCCTAAAAAGGTGTCTTCCTACCCAGACATACACCAAATGCAGGAAGAAAAAAATCAGTTGACTAAAATCCTATTAGTATTGTCAGGAAGTATTTAAGCGCAGAGTTCTTTCATACTTGGAACAGTAAGGGTCACAACCCCTTTGTAACAATGAAAGTACATCGTGGCATTAGGAAGGTTGAGAACCACTGTGATAGAAGGTCTGGAACCTAAGGATCAGCAGCCTCACATTTCACACAGCGTAAGAGCCACTGGGGAGGGCTCCTTCACTGGAAGAAATGAGGCAAGAATTGGAATCCTTAGAAATCTGAGAAGTTAGAGACAGGGTGTAAAGTATAGGAAAAGCAAAAACTGAGAATTTTTAAATAAGAGAAAAACTAAGAAAATGTCACTTCTTTTTTTTTTGAGACAGAGCCTCAAGGTGTCCCCCTGGGTAGAGTGCTGCGGCCTCACAGCTCATAGCAACCTCCAACTCCTGGGCTCAAGCAAGTCTCCTGCCTCCGCCTCCCAAGTAGCTGGGACCACAGGCACCCGCCACAACCCCCGGCTATTTTTTTGGTTGCAGCCATCATTGTTCTTTGGCGGGTCCTGGCTGGATTCGAACCCACCACCTTAGGTGTATGTGGCTGGCGCCTTAGCCACTTGAGCCACAGGCGCCGAGCCAGAAAATGTCACTTCTTATAGGGTCTAGTTTGCATTGGTAATTCCATGAGTTCTGATATGTTCAGAGGCCCCTAGAAAACCCTTTGCCTCATTAGGGGTTATGCAGTTAGTACCATGAGCACTCTAGCCTTAGCTATCCTTTTACCTTCTTCACAGAAAAACCATAGGACATTTCTTTCTGAAACAGATGCCAAGATAATTTCATTTATCTAAAGGCTTTATCAAACAGGGGTTCAGGTGTAGCTTGGCAGAGAATAAAGCCAATTATGTGTCTGAGTTTCTAAGATCACTAAATACTGATAATCGGTTGGTACTGAGTTGACTAAGATGCTCATGAAATGAGGGATTAAATCCAAGAATGTTCATGAGTTTACTCAGCTGAAGATTACCCTCTTAGACTCTCTGATCTCCTCATCTTCATCTTCTAACTTCTGACCACATAACTACAAAAGATGGCCACAAGATTATTAGATTTTTGAAAAATCTGAATAGTAAAAGAATGGCTTCCTTTTTTAATACCTGAAAAGATGCTGATGTGATCTGCAGTCCTTCTTGCATATTCTGCTGCAGCTGGTTCTGCATTGTAATCTTCTTCTCCTTGGTGATGGAGGCAATGGGAAAGCTCCGAACCACCGTCTGCTCACCAACTACAGAAAGACAGGACACAAGCTCAGCACCAGCACTTTATAGCTCACTTTTAGAGTCTCTGCGGCTTGTATGAGCATCTAGAGAGGAAATGCCTGGGAGTGCAGTGAGAGAAAATGCCATGATTCTAGAATCTCATTCATTAGTTTTACTGCATGGTAAGCCCTTCCTGAGATATAACCCTTTCCTAGAGTGAAGGGACTGTCACAGCCTGCCTGCCTTCATTCTTTCTTTCTCTCCAACTTGCTTTGTGCCAGAAAATATCATTTGATATAAGGCATCATTTTCTTTCTAATATAAGAAAAAAGAAATATTCCTTGCATGTTGAAAAGTCATCTAAGATATTTAATGTAAGGATAAAGCAAAAGAGAACAGGTTTTAAAAGTTTGTTTCCATATGAGGTAAAAGATGCTGTGAGGTGTATAAGTCAGGACTATAGTGCTGAACTTAGGCCCAAGACTTTTAGGAATTCATAACATTTTTTGGGGGTAGGGCAGGGTCTCACTCTCTTGCCCAAGTTGGAGTGCAGTAGCATCATCATAGCTCACTGCAACCTCAAACTCTTAGGTTCCAGCAATGCTCCTGCCTTGGTCTTCCAAGGAGCTGGGACTAGAGGCATGCATCAGCACCTGTGGCTAATTTTTCAAAAAAAAATTTTTTTTTTTTTGGTAGAGACAGGGTTTTATTGTGTTGCTCAGGCTGGTTTCAAACTCAACTCGTGGCCTCAAGCACTCCTTTGGCCTCCTAAAATGCTAGGATTTACAGGCATGAGCCACCACACCTGGCTGATTTTAACTATTAAAGTGAGAATAAGAAAATATAAATAATTATTTATCAACTACCTGAGGTTATGAGGATGAGAATTTAGTAAAAAGGCAGGACACACAAAGCTTCCCTTGGAGTGCTTCCTGTTTCCCAGGGCAGGAGAGACACATGCAGAATATAGTAACATGTGGTCAGCTCCCAGCTTTGAGGGAAGAGAGTACAGCGATTTATATATTTCAGAAAAGTAGATTTCTGCATGCTAGATGGACAGAAAAGGATTTCTAGAAGAAGGAGGATGGTGAGCTTTGGAGAAAGTATAGTATTTGAATCTGCAGAGGGGAAGAGGAGGAGAATTTTAGGCAGTGGTACACATAACATAATAGGAATTGCAATAAATAAGGCCTCAAAGCTAGTAAGCTGGGGGGTGGGGTGGGTGGGTGGTTTGAACTAGGTTTATCTGACTTAAGAGCCCACACATTTATTACCATCAGAATTCCTTGTTCCCTGCATCTGTCAATTCCTAACCTGGAAAATTTTAACTATCCTCTTACATCAAGCTCATATCCAGAAGCTAAGCACAGTCAGGATATATATAGGATTTGAGAACTAGGATGTATTAAACAACCTATGATTATGTAAAACATATAAAACTATCAGATTTCTATATGTCATTAAAGGAGAAATTTTAAATTAGAAATTTAAGAAGCAATAAATAGCAAATAAGAGGATTTTCTTTTTTTTTTAAATTATTTTCTTAAAAAGGACAACTGGCCTGGGCAGTGCCTGTGGCTCAGAGGAGTAGGGCACCAGCCCCATATACTGGAGATGGTGGGTTCAAACCTGGCCCTGGCCAAAAAAAAAAAAAAACCAAACAAAAAACTGCAAAAAAAAGTACAACTAGCCAACATTTGAAAGAAAAAAACAAGAGGATATGGATTTCACACTAAGCATGTCAATTTCCTTAAAAGAAATAATATATAGCAATTTAAATGACTACATAAGTATCTCATGTTTATATGTACAAAATGTATATTTATGGTCATAAATCTCATAAAAGTCCTACTTACTACAAAAAAAACTGCAAGTATTATATATTTAGTTTCTTTTAAAGGTATTTTGTTTTCAGGCTTGGTGCCCAGGCTCAGTGGTTAGTGCACTGGCCACATACACTGAGGCTGGCAGGTTCAAATCTGGCCCAAGCCTGCTAAACAACGACAACAACAATTAAAGAAATAGCTGGGCGTTGTGGTGGGCACCTATAGTCCCAGCTACTTGGGAAGCTGAAGCAAGATAATAGCTTTAAGCCCAAGAGTTTGAGGTTGCTGTGAGCTCTGATGCCACAGCACTCTACCGAGGGTGACAATAAAAGTATTTTATTTTCAAATACAAATATAATTTATGTACAGAGAAGGAGATGGCTTCTTATGACAGGAGAAGGCTGAGATTTTGCTGTTTTTCACTTTTTAAAAAAAGCACAACTATTCCTATGAATTCATCTTTCTTTATGAAATTTATGAAATTTTTGCTGAAGCAAAAGCAACTTTTTGGCAAGCACTCTTTTGTAACTGCAATCTTGATTGTGTTCAGCCCAGGAATCACACAACTGTTAAGATTTTAAAGACAATACATTTTATACATCTGCATTCCATTGTCCAGTAAAATGCATAGCTGTAGTACATACTTATTTAATGCTACTGAATAAATAATTTCAGAGGAAAAGGAACTTTAGTGATCATTTAGCCCACTGGTTTTCAATCCTCATTACAGGGCACTTGTGGGTTTGAGAAATATACTAATGCCCCATTCCTACTGCTTTAGATTCTAATTCAGTTGTTTGAGAGGTGAGCCCAGAAATTGGTATTGTTTTTAAGCTTCTGAGCTAATTCACATATGCAGCTAAGGTTGAAAACCACTCAACTTTATCAGCAGAATTCTTGAATTATCACCAATGAAAGCCCAATTCTCTAGGAAAATGAAGTCCACAGAAGTTAGGTGACTTAAGCCATCAAGACTGGTCAATAGCAGTCCAAATCTGAACTTTATGACGTGGACTACATTAGTTTTGTCCAAAACCTTATGTGCTTTTCCTATCAATGAGGATATTTTATAGAGAGATCACAGTGAATTTAAGATAATGCATATTGTTTTTTGAATGGGGCATGTTGTTTCTAATAACAGAAGGTTGTATAGAATAGTAGAAAATAGAAGTTATAGGAGTTTGGTGAATGGAAGAGAAGTCATCTGCTAAGAGGGAAGTGGGGTTAGCGGAAATGGATTAAGAAGGAAGTGGGATTAGTGATGCTTAGCATATTCTTCCACAGGAGGGATCATGTGTCTGGAAGACCTTAGCTTTACAATTAACTAGAGGACTCAGAAGCTGGGGCACATCAGCAGGGGACATACTTAGCGATTAGATACAGCAAATATCCCTAGGTTTTAACACTCTGCCTCACAAAATTATTTCAGCAAATGAACCCTTGATTTATTGTTTAGAAGATACTTTTTATTCTTCAGGTAAAAATCTATGACCCAGAGTATCATTAGCTTTGACAGACAAAAGGATCCCCCACAAATACCTGTGTGGCAAAAAGCTTATTTTGGATTTGAAATCATCTCCAAATTACTGCACACACAATGAATCCAAACTTCATGTGCCACACAGATACCTGTGTTCTGAAGGTGTATCATGAGGCATACCTAACTGATCATGGGGAGTCCCTCTGAAGAGAATTCTGTATGTGGTGAGGAACAAGGCTCCTTCTGCTGGCAGGAGCTGAGGGCCTCCAAGAAGACCTCCAGTAGCTTCTTCTCTTCCATCAGGATCCAGAAGGACTCGAAGACCTTCACAGACAATTTCTTCTCCTGGTAGCAGAGCAGGTCTAAGAATCTTGGGCTTACAACAAAGAAAATATTTTAAACACAACTTTTGTGAGGTTTCTAACACTTATACCAAGGTCTTTCCAGTTACATAACTAAAAAACTGAGGCCAGACTTCTCAGAAAGTCAAATGAGAAAGCAGATTTGGTAGGAGGAAGAAATGAAGTTTGTATATCCAGATGGGAAAGGATTCCTTGCAGAATTCCTTGCTACCAGTAAACATTGGGCAACAACACAAATGTTTGAAATATCCATTCAATGGAACATTTTGCAAGCTTTAAAAAAATAATGTAGACTTGTATGTGTTAACACAGAAAGATATCCAGAATACACTGTTAAGTTAAAAAAGCAAGTTGGAAATGAGTATGTATTTTATGTTCTCATTTTTGGAAAAAGAAAAGAAATTGTAAGAATATGAATCAAACTGTGGTGCTACTGTGGTTAAAGGTGAAGGTAGGGGTGGGATGGGGGAATTACGGAGGAGGAATTACAATTCACTTTGTACAATGTGTATTTCTTTCCTGCTTTAACTTTATACAGAGACATTATTACTTCTGTAAATTGAAAAAACAAACACTTGAAAAAATGGATGAGTTTTTAATAAGAACGATCCTTCTTAGCCAAGCAACGAACATTTACACAACTTAGGAAATCTTGACTCAGTCATTGTCCTTTATATGAGGAGCCATACGATATACTCCTCTGAAGAGTTTAGGGATAGGAAAAACAAAAATCTCTCCTGAAGGTCTAACATATTTAATTTTTACTATGCAATAAAAGCTATATACATCAGACTATTTTTTTTAAAGGAAGCTTCTTAGAGCTAAATGTAAAGCCAAAGATTCATGATCACTGTGTCTCAGGTTTCTGATAAAATTCTCTTTCTACTTATTGAGTTTCTGATCTCTCCTTTGAATTCATTTTTAATAGTTCTGTTATACTAGCAAGAAGACCCTGAGCCCTAAACTACTGGTACCAAATTAGCTGCAAAATAATCATCTGGAAGTCCTGTTAACATACACATTCCCAGGCCATGCTGCAGAGCACTCTGATTCAGAAGGCTGGGGTGGGGTTCAAGACTAAATTTTCAATAGACTTCCCAGCTGCTTCTGATGTATAGCCAGATTCAGGGACCTGGTGTTTTATGGTAATTGCCTTAAGTCCTTTTTCCGGGGGAAGTAGGCACATAAAATCTTGGGTTCAGCTTAGAAGTTAGAACTGTTGAGTGGCACCTGTAGGTCAAGTGGCTAAGGCACCAGCCACATACACCAGAGCTGGTGGGTTTGAATCTGGCCCAGGCTTGCCAAACAATAACAACTACAACCAAAAAATAGCCAGGCATTGTGGCGGGCACCTGTAGTCCCAGCTACTCAGAGGCTGAGGTAAGAGAATTGCTTAAACCCAGGAGTTGAAGGTTGCTGTGAGCTGTGACACCATGGCACTCTGCCGAGGGAGACATAAAGAGACTGTCTCCAAAAAACCAAAAAATTGATGTTATAACCTAAAAGCATGTAGTCTGGAATAATTACCTTCTGTATAGGTGGAAGTCTTCTGCTTTCTCTATGTACTGCTTCCAGGGTCTCAATGTGCATGGCTACAATTCCTAGGATGAGTCACAGAATTCAAATAAAAGAGCACAGAACAAGCAGAATAAGAACAAATTTTGGAACAAACTAATCAACACTTAATGGTTTCTCAAAAGGTTAAACTTAGAATTACCATATCATACAGTAATTCCACTCCAAGGTATGTATGTGTACCCCAAAGAAAAGAAATCAAGGACACAGATGCTTGTATGTGAATGCTCACAGCAGTATTATTCATAATAGTCCAAAGGTGGAAACAACCCAGGTATCCATTAACAAATGAATGGATAACCAAAATGTGGACTTTTGAGACAATGGAATACAGTTAGCCATAAAAAGGAAAGATGTTCTGATACATGCTACAACATAGATGAACCCTGAAAACACTCTGCTAAGTGAAATTAGCCAGATGTAAAAGTACAAATAGAAATGATTCCACTTACATGAAATATCAAGAATAGGCAACTTCATAGAGAGAGGAAGTAGGTCAGGGGTTACCAGGGGCTGGGCACGGAGAAGCAGGAGTTAATTGTTTCATGATGTAAAATACACATGGACAGAAACAAATGAAGCCTTCCCAGCAACACTGATAAGCTGAGCAAGCGGAAACTGGACAGGTGAATCAGAAAGGATGCTGTTGACTGTGTTTCTTGGAAATGAAATAATGGAGCATAACTCAGTATGTCTCAAAACTCCCGTAGTGATTTACATATTACAGGTTTGGCACTGCAACTCCATTATCTCCAATATTGTGATTCCCTAATATTTGCAAAATGATTACCTGGTATCATGCAATGAAGACTCTTGATATGATCCTGAGTAACTCCACTCTCTGTACAAACTTTGTCAATAAATCGAGTAATGAACCGCACCACAGAATTGGCAATGTCATTATTCTCTGAATCTTCAAACCCACTCTCTGTATCATAACTCTCAGCTACACTTCCTGCAATACTGAGACAATCAAGGAAAGAAGTCATGGTTAGTACTCAAATGCAACAAATGACCACTACCTGATAGTCAATTCGTATAGCAATCAAAGTGTGCTCAATGTTCTACTTGTCTCTATATTTGGAAAATTTGTTTCTGTAAGGAATACTTTCTGTCATTTTCCCAAAAGGAACACAGGAACCATAGAAAATAAAGCATTTATTATCTTCCAACTAAGCCTTCTAAACAACTTGTCCTTCCAATTAATTACTAAATAGAGCCAAAAAAGTAATACAGTTATCTCTGGCAACTGGGGAAATGTTACCTGGTAGGCAAAATTAAATAACTTTTCTCAGAAATGAGCAGGTTCTTCTATATAGAAGGATCAAACTGTCCCATGAACCATTCTCTTGCCAGAATTTATCTCTCTCTGGGTGAATTACAACCCATTTGGCCAATGTGAAGCCATCATTCTTCTCTAGGTGATAGAATCATGCAAGAGAAGGGAACAAATTTGAAATGGAGCAGATGTAAAAGCTCAATCTCTTCCCTTGTTGTTTATTCAGCTTCCACTACTCAACAAATTAGACTGCTAATCGTGGAAAAGACTCATTTGTTTGTTCTAACCAACTTACTTTTCTTTCCTCCAAAGCCAATCACAATAGCTAAATCAGTGTTGAAGTAAACCTAAGCAAAGAATATGGTCCTCACATCATCCTAAACCATTAAAGGACTTAGGTGCCTTAGCCACTCACTATGCAGACTTTGAGAGAGTATGGTCATCTCTAATGATAACTTTAGAAGAAAAGGAAAATATAGTTATTTTTGGTCATAACAGAGATTGACTTGACTGGCAGTGGGAGATAAAGCTGGGGACTAACTGAGGAAGATCTTAAAAATCAGGCAGATGAACCCAGATTGGGGAGAGAGTCTTGTAGAATGATAAGCAGTAAAGCAACGTGAAAGCATTATTTCATGAAGATTCTTTGGCAGTAGGTCAGATAATTACAGAAAGAGGAATACAAAATGAAACTACAAAAAGAGGAATAAAATAATCAGGGGATAGATTAGAAACCTGATACAGGAAGAAATAAGAGACTATCTGTGCATTGACTGTATGGTACAAAATGCTGACTCCAAGCTGTCTAGCCTGGAAGAGAAACTTTTAGGTGCTTTTGACAGAAATGAAATACCTACATTAGGGGGATTGAGAGGGAAGGTTCAGAGATTTAGGCTTGTGTCTGAGCTTTCCAAGTATGAAGAGTTTGGCAGAGAAATTGAGAGTGGGAAGAGAAGAACAGCTGCCTGAAAGAGCCTCAGGTGAATAATTTAGGAGAGCTGTAACAACAAGGCCGTTATAGCATACACTATTGAGGCCTTAAAAAGGACAGAATTTCAGGGTCAGTGCCCATGCTCAGTGGTTAGGGTGCTGGCCACATATACAGAGGCTGGCGGGTTCTAGGCTGACAAACAACAATTACAACTACAACAAAAAATTAGCCAGGGATTGTGGCAGGTGCTGGTAGTTCCAGCTACTTGGGAGGCTGAGGCCAGAGAATTGCTTAAGCCCAAGAGTTTGAGGTTGCTATAAGCTGTGATGGCACAGCACTCTACCGAAGGCAACATAGTGAGATCTGTCTCAAAAACAAACAAACAAAAGGATAGAAATTTCATTACTGTTGGGGTGATCTGTTCATTTATTCATTCATTTAATTGATCAAATATTTATTGAATACCTTACTGTATGCAAAGATCCTGAGGTTACGGCAATGAAAAACATAGATAAAGGAGACAATAATAAGCAAATATGTGATATAAATCAGGTTGTAGAAAATGTCATAAAAGAAAATAATGCCAGATAGAAGACAGAGTGATGGAAGTGCTACTTAAAGTAGGAAAGTCATGAAGGCCTCTCTGGGCAGGTAATGTTTGAGCAGAGACTTAAATAAAGTGAGAGAGTAAATGAAATACCTAGGAATATACCTCACAAGAGAGGTGAAGGTCCTCTATAAAGAAAACTACAAACCCCTAAGAAAAGAAATATCAGACGATATTAACAAATGGAAGAACATACCATGTTCATGGCTGGGAAGAATCAACATTGTTAAAATGTCTATACTTTCCAAAGCAATGTACTATTCAATGCCATCTCTATTAAAATACCAACATCAGGCTCGGTGCCCATACCACAGTGGTTATGGCGTCATACACGTACACCAAAGTTGGCAGGTTCAAACCCAGCCCAGGCCAGCTAACCAACAATGACAAGTGCAACAAAAAAATAGCTGGGAGTTGTGGTGAGCATTTGTAGTCCCAGCTATTTCGGAGGCTGAGGCAAGAAAATCACTTGAGCCCAAGAGTTTGAGGTTACTGTGAGCTGTGATGCCACAGTACTCTACTGAGGGTGACATAGTGAAACTCTGTCTCAAAAACAAAAACAAACAAACAACATCATAGTTTCAAGACTAGTAAAAAATAATTCTTTGTTTTGTATGGAATCAGAAAAAAACCTATATAGTCAAGGCAATTCTTAGTAATAAAAACAAAGCCAGCACATCAGCCCATCAGACTTTAAGCTGTACTACAAAGCCATAGTAATTAAAACAGTGTGGTATTGGGCAGCACCTGTGGGTCAAAGGAGTGGGGCACCGGCCCCATATACTGGAGGTGGTGGGTTCAAATCCAGCCCTGGCCAAAAACTGAAAAAACCAAACAAAACAAAACAGTGTGGTATTGGCACAAAAATAGAGACACAGAAATCTGGTACTGAATAGAAAACAATGAGATGAAACTAACATCTTATAGCCACCTAATCTTTGATAAGCCAATTAAGGACATACATTGGGGTAAAGAATCCCTATTCAATAAATGGTGCTGGGAGAACTGGACATCCACATGTAAAAGACTGAAACAGGACCTTTCTCCACTCACAAAAATTGATTCAAGATGGATAAAAGACCTAAATCTAAGGCACAAAACAATAAAAATCCTCAAAGAAAATGTGGGGAAACACTTGAAGCTATTGGCCTGGGGAAAGACTTTATGAGGAAGATTCCCATGGCAATTGCAACAACAAAAATAAACAAATGGGACTTAAATCGAAAAGCTTCTGTACAGCTAAGGAGACAACAACCAAAGCAAATAGACAACCTACCCAATGGGAAAGAATATTTACATATTTTGAATCAGACAAAAGCTCAAAAACTAGGATCGACAGAGAACTCAAATTAAGCAATATAAAAAGAGCCAACAATCCTTATGCTACTGGGCAAGAGAGATGAATAGAACCTTCTCTAAAGAAGACAGACAAATGGGTAACAAACATATGAAAAAATGCTCACCGTCTCTAATTATTAGAAAAATGCAAATCAAAACCACCCTGAGATATCATCTAACCCCAGTGAGAATGGCCCACATCACAAAGTCTCAAAACTGCAGATGCTGGCATGGATGTGAAGAGAAGGGAACACTTTTACACTGCTGGTGGGACTGCAAACTAATGCAATGTTTTTGGAAGGAAGTATGGAGAACCCTCAAAGAATTCAAACTAGACCTCCCATTTGATCCTGCAATCCCATTACTGGGCACCTACACAGAAGAAGAAAATTCCTTTTACCATAAGGACACTTGTGCTAGAATGTTTATTGCGGCTTAATTTATAATTGCCAAAATGTGGAAACAGCCTAAACGCCCACCAGTCCAGCAATGGATCAACAAGCTGTGGTACAGAAATACCATGGAATACTATTCAGACACTAAAGAAGACAGAGACTTTACATCTTTTGTATTAACCTAGATGGAAGTGGAACATGTTATTCTTAGCAAAGTATCACAAGAATGGAGAAAGAAGAATCTTATGTACTCAATTCTGATACGAGGACAATTAATGACCTAGCACCATGGTGGGGGTGGGGGATGGGGAGAACAGAAAGAGGGAAGGGGGGGTTACTGGGGATGGTTCATCTTTTGGGGGCAGAACACTATTATAAGAGGGTCCTTATCTAACACAGTGGTTCTCAACCTGTGGGTCGCGACCCCTTTGGGGGTAGAACGACCCTTTTACAGGGGTCACCTAAGATTATCCTGCATATCAGATATTTACATTACGATTCATAACAGTAGCAAAATTACAGTTATGAAGTAGCAACGAAAATAATTTTATGGTTGGGGGTCACCACAACATGGGGAACTGTATTAAAGGGTCACAGCATTAGGAAGGCTGAGAACCACTGATATAACACAAGCAATCATTGTAACCTGGTTCTTTGTCCCTCAAAATCCCCAACAATAAAAAAAAATAATAAAGTGAGAGAGTGATTCTTGTGACTATTTCTGGGAGAGTGTTCCCGAATAAGGAAATAACCAGCATAAAAGACTTGAGGCTATATGCGTGGAGTGTTTAAGGATTAGCATCAGCAGGGAGACCAGTTTAATTGACAGAGTGATAAGAAATAAGGTCAGATTCCATTAGGGCTTGTAGGACATGGTAAAGATTTGGGGTTTTATTCCCAGTTGCAAAGTCATTGGATGGTAGAGAGTAAGGAATGGTTGAGGACATGACTATAAAGTTGAGGAAAAGGAGGACTGGGAAACAAATAGTCACTTTGGCAAAAAGATTCTTGCTAGTAATTTTTCAGAGCAATTTTTTTTGTAAATTGCTTTGGCAGAAAGTGACAGAAGGGCTGGCTTAATTGTGGCTGAGACTTTGGAAAGTTGAGTTATAAAAGAGAGTGTGGGAGGTGGTTGAATAACAGGATGAAATCACTCTTTTAGAGAGAAGAGCTGAGCAAGTCTAAAGGTGAGGAAAAATGGTTAATTTTTGAAATATGTACAGCAATATTTGTCCCCAAAGCTTTATATTCTCGGCTAAGCCAAGAAGATCCTAAGAAGAGCATCAGGAAGGTCTCTGTGTGTCCATGTTTCAGTACCTGTTTGTGACGATGCTGTTGCTTCCGCTCTCCCAGTCGCCTGGGGCTGACGTTCGTAGGAGCTTGTTCTTACTTGTGTCTAGTGGAACTAGCAGGTTGACCATGAGGTTTGCAAAATGGATGGCCTGACTGAAGACAGTGCTCTCCTCATGTTGTACTAGCTCTTGCTGAGTCGATTTGCTCAGAGTCGGCCAAAGGCGTAGCTGCTCTGCTGCCAGGTCCATTGCTGTCTTCTGATACTGGTCATCGGGAAGCTTCTCCTAAAAAACAAAGCAACACAATCCAAAGAGAACATCCACCACTTCACATAATTTCAAAAAACGTAAATTTTTTTTTTTACTTTTTTGAGACAGTCTCACTTTGTCACCCTTGGTATAGTGCCGTGGTGTCATAGCTCATAGTAACTTCAAACTCTTGGGCTCAAGTGATTCTCTTGCCTCAGCTTCCTGAGTAGTTGGGACTAGAGGGGCCTGCCACAATGCCCAGCTATTTTTAGAGATACACTCTGGCTCAGGCTGGTCTTGAACCTGTGAGCTCAAGCAATCCACCTGCCTCAGCCTCCCAGAGTGCTAGAATTACAGGTGTGAGCCTGTGCCTAGCCTAAAAAAGTAAATGTTTTAAATGACTTTTATATTAAATATCTATGTCAGCAAAAATGTAAACATAGCAAAACATAATCACCATAAAACAAAACCTAGTCTTTTTTCCCAGATGCAACAGGCCTTGAGTGGAAGCATAAGTCAGACCCAAGGAAGTAGCAGCAAAGCCCTTTATATCTCCTAAAGAGCTGGAACACTTATGGTCTCACTTGTACCCAACCTAGAGCTCAGAGACAGACTTCTTTGGAATGGATGACATAAAACAGTGACATGCATTTGCTCTAGGAATACTTCTGAGATAAATCAATATTAACATTATGGCTGATTAAAAAAATATCAAAAGTACCCCACCAACCCAATTAGATTATAATGACAATCAATCTTCAAGGCTGCTTTATTTATTTATTTATTTATTTATTTATTTATTTTGAGACTGAGCCTCAAGCTATCCTCCTGGGTAGAGTGCTGTGGCATCACAGCTCACAGCAACCTCCAACTCCTGGGCTCAAGCGAGTCTCCTGCCTCAGCCTACTTGGTCCTAGCCAAGTAGCTGGGACCACAGGCATCCACCACAACACTTGGCTATTTTTGGCTTGCAGCTGTCGTTGTTTGGTGGGCCCGGGCTGGATCAGAACCCGCCACCTTAGGTGTATGTGGCTGGCGCCTTAGCCACTTGAACCACAGGTGCCAAGCCTCAAACTGCTTTAAATTCAATTCATGAGGATGATCATTTCTAACACTCATTATTTACTATATCCCAGAAACTCTTCAAAGCACTTTGCATATATTAAGACATTAAAATCTTACAATCAACGTATCTATTCACTTTGCCAATAAGGAAATAAGGCATAGAGAAGTAACATGGCTTGCCCCAAACCACTCTTTCAAATTAAAAATAATTTTCTTGTCTTTTTTTTAGACAGAGTTTCACTATGTCGCCCTCGGTAGAGTGCTGTGACATCATAGCTCACAGCAACCTCAAACTCTTGGGCTTAAGCGATTCTCTTGCCTCAGCCTCCCAAGTAGCTGGGACCACAGGTGCCTGCCACAATGCCTGACTATTTTTTTTTGTTACAGTTGTCATTGTTGTTTGTTGGGCTCAGGCTGGGTTCAAACCCACCAGCCTCAGTATATGTGGCTGGCGCCCTACCCACTGAGAGATGGGAGCTGCCTAAAAATAATTTTCTTTATTTTAAAATATTTTTTGACATACTTTTCTTAAAAATATTTTATGTTGATAAAATATACAGAAACATATACACATCATCCCTAGAAGAAGACTTTATTACTAGTTTATTTTTGAGCAAAATTGCTAAATTTTACATTTAATTTAGAGTCAATTAACTGGACTCTAAAGTTAATTTCTTAAGGGAAGTTAGTTGCCTAGAGGTGTATGCCTAGATATTTTAGGTTTGCTCTTTCTATTCAACTTCATAACTGTTTCTGCAGAATTCTTATTTATTAAAATTTATTAAAATAATGCTTGTGCTAAAAAAATGTATTAAATAGTTATTATGGAAAAACATATTGTCAGAAGTCAACAGAAGAAAGATGCTTACCACAAGGCTCCTTAAAATGAACCTTCCTTCTGCCCTGGGAACACCTGTATAAAACTTTCCTTAAAGCCCAGAGCTGGCAGCACACAGTCTCTTTTTGTCTCTTTTCTTACCTTTTGTTTGGGATGTGGGGCATGATTGTCGTCCTTGGCTGAGAGATAAAGGGAGCGAACCTGTTCCTGCACAGCATTGTAAAAGGTTGTCTCCCAAAACTGCTGATTCGTCCAGATGGGGTGCTCCTGGACACAGGTGTAAGCAAACTGGCTGACTCCAGGGGCAAGTTTCTGTGAGAAGACACAATATCCATTACCATGGCGCTAGTAGTGTTATGCCAGTTTAAAAGGTCATAGGAGCCACAGTTAATCACAGATGTGACTGAAGGATTTCTCTGAGGAATATCTTATGCCAGTACACATTTAGCCATCAGCAACTGATTCCTTTTTAACTGGCAACTTTGGGCTTGCTATTAAATCTTTGAGGGTTCTGTCACTTTATCTATTAAAACTGGCATTTTAGTAACAGTAAAAATCAAAGTTGTTACCACATGAATTGGAGAATATATGAAAGGTTTTATTAGAGTGTGTATAGTAAGCACTCGGGGATAGAGCCCCGATTTGCTGTATGATTCCAGTTATTATATAAAATATTCTAGAGCAGACAGATGGAGCAGGCAGGAGGCAGACCGGAGGGGAGACTCACTGGGGTGAGGTGTGAGGATGATGGGAATATTCTCTTTCACAATCCTGCTGGTAGTATGTGGGCTCAGTGGATAGGGCACTGGCCTACCAGTGGGTAGGGCTCGGTGGGTAGGGCACTGGCCCCATATACCAAGGGTGGTGGGTTTAAACCCAGCCCCAGCCAAGCTGCACCAAAAAAATAGCCGGGCGTTGTGGTGGGTGCCTGTAGTCCCAGCTACTTGGGAGGCTGAGGCAAGAGAATTGCCTAAGCCCAAGAGCTGGATGTTGCTCTGAGCTGTGATACCACTAAAAAAAAAAAAAAAATACTATAATTAGGACATATAATAAAATCCATTACAACCTAAACATAAAACTCCAGATAATTTAAAATTTCTTCTACCGATTTTAGGGTACCTTTTTTTAAAAGGCACTAACTGAAATGTGAGTGAACCTATGGCCTGGCCTTACACACAGAGTGAGGGTATGTCATGAATTTGAGACTTCAGAGGAACTCCACTCTTCCTACTGTACCCTCTAGCCCATGACCTCCTCATAAAATCTGCTGCTTGCCTCACATACTTCCTGGAAGACTGCCCTGGCCTTCAGTGACATTTTCTAGCAACCAAATCTGGGCATGGCAAGATAAAACCTCCTTTACCAGGACTTCCTGCTGGGGCTTCATAGTAAGAGTAAACTCAAGAGGTGATTAACAACAGAGGGAAAGAAAACGAACTCTGCAGGCAATTGGTAGGCACTTTATACATATGCACACATCTAAGTTAATACTAAAAGTCTCATAAAATGCAATTTAAGGAACAGAGAAGTTCAGGGAGGTTTAAGTGATTCACCAAGGCCATATAACACTGTATAAGCAGTGGAAATGGGTTGCCAGACCAAAGTTTGTTTGGTTCCAAAGCCCCTACCCTTTTTATTACACCAAATTGTCTTCCAAAAGAATTGGAAGCAAATCATAAAATAATCAAATGCCAAAGTAAGTGCCTGCAGCACGTTCGTTTTCCCCCTACTTTATGATTTCATTTCTCTACGTAATATACTGCTTTGAAACCACTGACGAAACTTTACATAACATTGCATTTTTTATTTTGAAGATAATTTACATCACCAAATTTTAGTTAATGATTTGGGTCATCTTTTAATAGCCACTGCTTTTACCTCTAAAAGTTAAGGATGTTTCCACATTTAAAAAAGTTTATCATTTCTCTAGAAGAAGCTGGTGCCGTTTTCAATAGACAGGCATGGAGGGCATTTTATTCTTTGGAATTGAGTTCATCTGTTTTTTGTAAGCAGAACTAAAGTTTCTAATAAATTTTCTTTTGAAACAATTTAATCAGCCAAATTCTCTACTCCTGAAATGCTGGACACTGAAGATTACTGTAAGGTTATACACAAAACAGTACACAGCAAAAGCTGGTTCATTTTTTAGGGATATACAAGGGCTGACCAGAAAGTATCTGGCCATGTATGCCTCAATTTCCCATATTACATGGCTGAACACTTCCCAGATAGTCCTTGCATACCAGATATATAAGATATCTGGTAAAAATTATATGCTCAATACATTATATATATTTTTTTTTGGGGGGGGGTCTAGAGCTGTAATAGGCAATGCACTGTGAAATGTAGTACTTGTGTGCTAAGAAGCAGGTGACTATGATTTTGCCTATCACATCTCTGTGTCCTGCATTCCAAGATAGGACTTTGTACTGCTGCTGAGGTGACTGGCTACAACCCCCATTCTGCCTTTATGTGGCTATAGGTTGGGGCTGACCATGAAGCAAAAGTCAAGAGTCCCCTGAGAGGAAGGCACACGAGGGTCATTGTTGGACTTCATAATGCCTGTCTGCTCATTTATGACACAGCTATCATCTATGGGAAATCATAGACCTATCTATTTACAGGAAACCATGGACAAAATGTATGTGGTTTTGTGAGCATGTAAGCAGAAGCCACATTCACTATGAATTATAAGCTCCTTTATACTCTAAATGAAGATGCTTGGTTTGTGGGTCACATGCTTTTTCTTCCTTCACTTTTTAGTCCTTTAAGAACTAACAGTTACTTCAGTAGCAGTGCACAGGCCTATTCTCAAAGAGATGTTAAAGGCACAAAAGTCAAGTAAGATAAAAGCTTAATTCTCAACTGTCTTTCCCATGAGTATAGTCAAGAAATTTATTGTTCCTATAAATGCACTGTAATATAATGAAAAGCAACTCTAAAAATTTTGAGTCCTAAAATGATATTAATAAAGGTAAGTGCAAAAAAAATTGAGCTCTTAACAAATTCTTATCAGTTCCTCGCAAAGTTGTTTTAGGATAATCAACACACCAAAAAGTTATTGGTTATAGATCTTTTATTAAAACCTACCAGAGCTGTACAGGAATCTGCCTTTCTCCTCTAGTATTTTCTTCACTGATGCTGCATATTTACCTTCCTTGGCACATACAGAGTATCCCATATCTGAAATGCTTGGGACCAGAAGTGTTTTGGACAAACAATTTTGGTTGCAAGACAGTCACAAATGGTTATGGCATCTGTGATAGTAGCAGGAGTTTCAGTAAACAGAGAAAAGCACCTATGGATAAAACTATTTCCTGATATGTACATAACAAATAAATAATACCCCAATACTTAAAATATTATTATTTTTCCAAACATGTAATTTTTTTTTTCTTGGTGGTTTCTTGCTATGTCTACTCAACCAAATGCGAAGGGCACAGTGTTATGACGGGCAGGGTCACTGCACTGATGGGCAGGTGTGTTCTAGGAACCAGCAGAGGGCACTAGCACCTTATTCTACCTAGACTCCATCATGGCTTGATAGAGGAATTGCAAAAATGGAACTTTGCAGTCTGGTTGGGTAGAAAGTGGATAGCAAGGTGAATACTGTATGTGTTCACTGCACATTTGAGAGTGTGCAGTGCATTTAAAAAAAAAAACATTTTCCCAAGGTCACATAGCAAGATGAGTAGAAAAGATGAGAACAGAAATAAAGTTTTCAATTACTGTACATTGTTTCTGTAAGATAAAAAAATGAAGATATTCCATAAAACAGAACTGTAAAATAACTATGTAGAGAAAGATGTAATGAGACTTTGTAAACTTTCAGGTTCAGGATCACCTGTGATAGTAGCAGTAGTTTTAGGAAATAAAACAAGCATCTGTGGATAAAACTACCTGCTAATACTAATCATTTCTCTGGTTTGAAAAACAATCTTTCCCAAGATGGTTTCCCAAACTACTCTGTATACCACCTTCATAATCTTTTATTTTGTGCAAAGCTGAGATTTAATCCATCCATGAGGGTGGTACTGGTAGTTGGGAATGCTTTTGTCAAATGACATCTTTTTGTTTTCTATCAATTCTGGTAACAATATTTACTTTACATTTCATAATAATTTCTATGATTCTGTCCTAAAGAAACAAGTGATATTGTGCCATGAGATTTTATGAGATGTTTAAGAATGTGTTGACTTCCTTCCTTATCTAGAAAAAATAGCCCTGACAGTACTAGATTAAGCAATGTCATTCATTTTCCACAAAGCTGTCAGAGGAAACCCAGCATGGGACAGGATATGAAGAATAAACTCCAGGGGCTCACCAACTAGCAGGGCCAGGTTCAAATAAAAAAACAAAACAAAACAAAAGACAGATACAATTAATATAAGAGATGAGATGGGAAAGGTTGGGATGTCAGTATGAGGAGCTTGCCTAAGGCCTGTCTGGCTAGACATGTTTGCTCCCTAGGCCCAAGGTTCCAATGAGCAAGCTCGGGGAAATAGATTTTAGTAAAGAAAGCTGGCCAGCAGGACTCAATCCATAAGCATGGAATGGAGAATAATGTAGAGATTCACTGCCTAAATTGCTCCTGCAATATAAGGGTACCTCATTGCATAGTTTGGGGATAGTGCTAGCAAGTCCTTTTGTGATTCTACTCTTGCTTAACCTAGTCCAGATATTAAGTCACTTTAATAACTAATTTTAGAGCATTTTTGGATGAATTTTGGAACTGCTTAGTCTTCAGAAACAAACTAAAAGAAGACAATGAGGAGTGGTCTTACCTGTCTAACAGAGGAAAAGGAAGTATCAGAGAGTAAGAGAAACTCACAGTACATAATTGCCCCTCAGAAGAGAAAACTCACAACACACTACTTTATTTTGTTTAAATAAAACACCTGTGGCCTAACTTGTTATCTCTGGGACTAAGTTTTCTCAGCTTTGAAGAGCTCTAGGAGGATGGCAGGAGTGTGAGCTCTTTGCTCCAACTCTCTGCCTTAGTTCTCATCCTAACCAGATCCCAAGGACTCAGATAAGCCAGGGAGAACACCTGCAACAGCTTCCTGGCTTCCATTATCAGTTTGCTGAAGCAAAGGAAACAAAGCCATTTTTATCTTTTAAAACACCAGCTGCTTTTCCTCAACTAGCTGGCACTTTCTCCCTTCCTTCTTGCTATGGCCTCTCTCTCCCACTGCCCTCTCCTGTGCCCATCTTCTATCTCTGATTCTCTTTTTTTTTCTTTCTTTCCCTCCCTCCTTCCTTTCTTCCTTGGGAAGCAAAGGAAGCTTTGTACAAATAAGCTTTGTACTTCTTTCTTTCCTAATCCCTGTGTGAGAGTTCTTCTTCCAAACTGGAAAGCACTTCAGGAGGCTAAGGTGGAAGGATCTCTTGAGGCCAGAAGTTTGAGATCAGCCTGGGCAATATAGTGAGACCCTAGCTCTACAAAATATATGTTACATATAAAAATATATGTTAAAAAAAACTAGCCAAGCATGGTAGCATGCACCTGTAGTTCCAGCTACTTGGAAGGCTGACTCAGGAGGACTGCTTGAGCCCAGGAGTTTGAGGATACAGTAAGCTTTAATGATGCCACTGCACTCTAGCCTAGGCAACAGAGATCTTGTCTTAAAAGAAAATTGCTTTGTACCTCTCTTCTCTGCTGCCTTCTTTAAACAAAGGATATACGTTGCAGATTTGAAGTCTAATGTATACCTTTCCTGATCCTATTTCTCTCCTATTCCAGAGGTGACAATTATCCTGAATTAGGTATGTATCATTCTTATTTTGTTTTTCTACCTGTGTATATCCATAAAGAATATACAAGTTATATTGCAGGTTTTATTTTATCCCTTTTTGAATATTTTCATGTATATGACTCATATTTATGTAATATCTAACATGTAATTAATTGGGACAAAAACACAGCTGGCTTTTATAAACATACAACTCAGTTTGTAGGGACAGAAAGAGAAAGGCCTGAAAGCAATGAGCATTCAGGACTCTGTCTTCATTAGTCAGGGGGTTTATAGAACAGCAAGTAATCCATTTAGTTAAATAGAGATAACTGTGACCATCTTCTGTAGCCTGCTTATTCTACTACCTGATACTCAGAGATTGAACAGAGCAAGCATCTTAAATTTAGAATGGGCTAAACCTCTACTGGCTTGCTAAGAAGAGCCAGGCATGCAATTTCTGCATGAGAAGTATATTCATCCACCAGCATTGCCCAGTATTCATTTGAACTGTGAGGTTCTAGAAATGTCACTAGTTGGAATGACAGATTAAAGTTCATTTTTAAACCACTTACCCTTCTAGTGATTGATTGTATCTTAAGTCACTTAGGAAATAGTGAGAAATCAGAGGATAAATTGATTTCTTTCCTTTGTGGTCCAGAAATTAGTAGAAATCAAACGTAAGACTACTGTTAAGTCCTTTGCCTCAGCTTGGTATTCTCAAAAATATAAACAAACAAACATGATCCTACCAAATTCCTCCTAATGTGCACCCCCATTTTGACAGGTTTTAAAATGTTATATAAATGGTACAATATTGTGTTTTATTCTTCAATTTGGTTTTCACACATCATGTTGTTAGATTTATTCAAGTAATAAGAATTATTATAAGCAACATGTACTGAGTCCTCACTATGAATATTTATCAAATAACTAACCCTCACAGCAACTTTATGACCTGTTAAGAAGAGTGCTGTTATTTCACCTGCTTAAAGCTGAGATGACAGAGCCATGAAGTTAAGTAAAACTTAACTTTGCCCAAAGGAAAACCTCCATGTAGTGGCACAGCCAGAGTCGGGATTCAAATTTCAGGTAGTTCAGCTATAGAGTCTAGTTTTTTAATGCTGCACAATTTAACTACTGCATGGAATTCTACTGTATAGCATTTCTTTGTTCCTGTTAACAGCCATTTATGTTATTCCCAACTTTTTGCTATTATAAAGAAGGGTGCATGAACATTATCACATATGTCAACTCTCAACTTTTGATTATAGTTTCAGTACCATTTAATATGGCTTAGAATTATTTGAGAGGGACCCAAGAAATACAATAATTCCTATCGTTATTTGTATGGATATGTATTTTGGGGTTATTATACATTTGTTACATTTCTGGTAAAAAATTATTTCATGTGGATATTTTGCAGATCCACAATTTAAAAAAAAATTAACAATAATTCTTTAATACCAGGAATTCCTAGCTAGAGAAATTAGGAAAGGGAAAGAACATTCAAACTGAAAAGAAGGAAGCCAAACTGTCCCTATTTACAGAGAATATGATCTTATGTATAACCCTAAAATCTCCACCAAAAACTCTTCAATTGATAAGCAAATTCACTAAAGTAGTAGGATACAAATTAACATACAAAAAATCAGTATCATTTCTATGCACTAACGATAAACTAGTGGAAAAAGAAATTAAGAAAGCAATCCCACTTGTAATAGCTAAAAAAACAAACAAACAAAAAAAAACCCCTAGGAATAAATTTAACCAAGGAGGTGAAGATCTCTACAAGGAAAACTACAAGATAAAATAAATGGAAAAAGTCACAAAAAAATGGAAAGACATCCCATGTTCATGGATTAGAAAAATATGAAAATGACCATACTACTAAAAGCAATCTACAGATTCCAATTCAGCCATAATAAAGATGAAATCCTGTCATTTGCAGCAACATAGATGGAACTGGAGGTCATTATGATAAATGAAATAAGCCAGGTACAGAAAGACAAATATCACATGTTCTCACTCTTATTTATGTGTGAGCAAAAGAAGTTCATCTCATGGAGGGAGAGTAGAATGATGGTAACCAGAGGTTGGGAAGGATAAGGAAGGGGGAATAAAAAGGTTGGTTAATGGGTACAAAATACAGTTGGATAGAAGGAGTAAGTTCTAGCGTTTGATAGCACAGTAGCATGACTATACTTCAAAATAATTTACTGTATATTTCAAAATAGCTAGAAGAAAAGATTTGAAATGTTTCTAACCTAAAGAAATGGTAAGATTTGGTCATTACATGTTGTATGCATGCATGTATCAAAATATCCCGAGCACCGTGTAAATACAGGGGGTGTGCCAAAAATGCTTACGCATTTTAAGAAAGGAAAAAACTGTATTAAACTTGTAATTTGACTTCACATTTGACTTCTGCAATTACAAGAGATACAAGATACAATATACAAGATAACAAACGTTATCTTGAGTCTTATAATTTTAATAGTTTTTTTTCCTTAAAATGTGCATACATTTTCAGACCCTCTCTATGTATAATTATTTATCAATCAAAATAATTCTTTAGCATCAAATAGGTTGACCACCCAAGGGACTGTAACAAACTGGTCAATACACAGAGGAGGTCAACATGAAGAACTAGGCGTACTGTACTAATATATACATGTGGTGTATGTCTAGTCTATGAAAATTAGATCAACTTAAGAAGGTGGTCAGTGTAGGGAGATGCTTAATTTAATTATCAATGTCTAACTGGATCTAGTTACTCAAATTTACAAATGTTTTATAAATGTAAAAAAGTTTCTTTGTTTTCTTTTTTGTTATCAGTTTTAATTTGGGTAGGATCCAAATAGAGTCTACATATTACTATTAGTTTATATGTCATTAAGGTCAATTTTATTCTATAGGTTCTTTTCCCACTTGCAATTTATTCGTTGAATGAACTGGATCATTTGTCCTATAAAGTTTCCATCAGTGTTTGCTGACTGCCGAGTGGAGTCATTTGACATATTCTTTTGTCCTTATGTTTTCTACCAATTAGTACTTGAATCTAGAGGCTTAATCAGATTTAGGCTTGTTTGGCAAGAATACTTCAGACAGAACTATCATAAGGGGGCACCTCTCTTTCTCTCTCCTTTTGTTATGTAAGAGGCTGTTGACTGTCAATGCTTAGACTCAATAGAAGTTGTAAAATCCTGATATGCTCATTCTGGCCTTACTTTCTCATTTATTAGAATATTTCTAGAAACAGAAATACTCCCTGTAACAACTGTTTGGTAACCCACATATATGGTCTGTATTAGAAAAGCAGAATAAATACTCGATTCTATCACTTCATTTATTGCTTTTTAAAAACAATGAGTTGTTTTTCTAGCATCTACTATGGGTGACCAATTAGTTTAATACTATTTTTTGGTATTAATATCTTTTTTGTTTGAGACAGAACCTCAAGCTGTCCCCCTGGGTAGAGTGCCGTGACATCACAGCTTACAGCAACTTCCAACTCCTGGGCTCAAGCAAGTCTCCTGCCTCAGCCTCCCACTACAGGCGCCCGCCACAATGCCTGGTTATTTTTTGGTTGCAGCCATCACTGTTGTTTGGTGGGCCCGGGCTGGATTTGAACCCGCCACCTTGGGTGTATGTGGCTGGTGCCTTAGCCACTTGAGCCACAGGCGCTGAGCTGGTATTAATATTTTTATGAACTTATAATTTTTTAAACATAATTATTTAATTTAAACTATTCTTTAAAAAAAACTAAAAAAAAATCTATCTATAAGTATTTACCAGAAATTTGAGTTTTTCATTAACTCAATGCTAAGCACTATGGAGTCCCTGTCTATGAAGTGCCTATCCTTTATATGGGGAGATAAGAATTCCACATATATAACGTTGTATGTAACAGCATATAAAGGTCCTCATTTGGGAGAGCGTAATCAACAAGACTAGTAGTTAAAGAAGGAGGTGTTCTCTCTGAAGAGTAAGTAGGTGCAAAAGGAGCAACAGAAGAAAGACATCAGTGTGTCCTGGCCTGGGAAGCAAAGGGATTCCATGAATCATAGCTCTTACTTACCACAAGCACTTGCTAATGGCCCTAAAGCTCAATGAAAACGTTTATTACGGCATTATCTTCAATAGCTACCCATTTCCAAAGTTAGCAATTTTAATATCCAACTATAGGGAAGAAAGGTTAGGCACATGACAATATGTTATTAACACAATTGAATACTATATTGCCATTAAAGTGGTTAACATGATGACGTGCTTCCAAGCACTTACGCTACATTCCAGAAAACAAGCCAAACACGCTATGATTATGTCTGCAAGTACACAAAGACTGGGAGGAAAAGACAAATGAAAGTGAAGTAAGGCAATGGAATTATAGACAACTTCTTTTTTTTTTTTTCAAAATAATTTAAAGGGAACTTTTTGTTAAATATGGTTTCCTCAGTGTTCCTTTGTCCCCTAACCCCACTGAAATGACAGTAAAAGAAAAACGCAGTAAAGACATACAAGAACAAAGAGAATGAGAAAGAAGACAACACTAGATAATGATGTTAATAAAATTTTGGATATCTGGGTGCCACCTGTACCTCAGTTGGTAGGGTGCTGGCCACATACACCGAGGCTGGCGGGTTCAAACCCAGCCCTGGCCAGCTAAAACGACAATGACAACTACAACAAAAAAATAGCTGGGCGTTTTGGTGGGCGTTTGTAGTCCCAGCTACTTGGGAGGCTAAGGCAAGAGAATCACTTGAGCCCAAGAGTTTGAGGTTGCTGTGAGCTGTGATGCCATGGCATTCTACCCAGGGCAATAGCTTGAGACTCTGTCTCAAAAAAAGAAAAAACTTTTTTTGGAAATTAGGACATGGATTTACAAGCAGCAACAAATTTTGAAAATCAGATAAAGCTGAAACTCTGTACTGCTCAGAAAAAGAAAAGCTCTTTTTATACTATAAAAGGTGAATTTATGGTATATAATAATAAATCGTATCTCAATTAAAAATGGAAACAATTCAAATATTCATCAGTTGATGAATGAATAAAAATGGCATATCCATATAATGAAATATTAAATGGCAACAAAAAGATATAAGATACTGACATATGCTGTAACATAGATGAACCTTGAAAACATTATAATAAGTGAAAGAGGCTAGTCATAAAATATTACATACTGTATTATTCCATTATATGAAATATTCAGAATAGGCAAATCCATAGAGCCAGAAAGTGATTAGTGGTCATCTAGGGCTGAAGGGAGGAGGGAATGGGGAATGATAGTTAATGGGTATATTATTCCCTTTTGGGGTGATGAAAATATTTTAAAATGAATTACAGTGACGGAAATACACTAAAAACCACAGAACTGTATACTTTAAGTAAGTGAATTATATTTCAGTAAAGCTGTTCTTTAAAAAAGATATTAACAGTGTTTTTTCTTACCTCCTACTATATACTCAACACAGAGTACTTCTCTAACCAGATGAGTTTTTTCCTCACATTGACCAGTTCTGCAATATACACCAGGGGTCCTATAATTGAATTAAATTCTGTAAAATGTACATGGAGCTTGAGTCAGATCCCACCCATTTCAGTTGCCAATTGCAAGTCTAAGCCTCCAGAAAACCTGACTGACCAGCTTATAAATTGGGTGTTCCATAACCCCCTTTTCAGGTCCAGTCATTTGCTAGAATGACTGACAGAAGTCAGACAAACCCTTTCCTTACTATTGCTGATTTATTACAAAGCATATTTTAAAGGATACCAATGAATACCCAGATGAAGATGTAGACAGGAGCTTCTCTGTCCCAGTGGAGTTGGGTGCAGCACCCTTCCGGCAGGTAGATGTATTCAGCAACTCAGAAACTCTTTGAACCCCATCCTTTTGGGTTTTTATGGAGACTTCATTATATAGGGATGATTAATTAAATTATTGGCCATTGGCAAGTGGGGGGTAGTTGAAAGTTCCAACCCTCTAATCACTTAGTTGGTTCCTCTAGCAACCGACCCCCATCCTGAGGCTATCCAGGAGCTGCCAGCCACCTGTACATAGAGACATATATCACTTCAGTGATTCTAAAGGTTTCAGGAGCTGAGTGCCAAGAAATGGGGTACACCAAAATATGTATTTCTTAAAAATTGCAATATCACAGATAAAACTTATTAAACTTCACTCAAAAAGAAATAAATAACTTGCATAGCTCTGTATCTATTAACGAAATTGAAATTATAGCTTAAAATCTTCCCTAAAACTCCAGACACAAACCACTTCTACCAGACATTTGGTAGAATTCTACCAAACATTTAAGAAAGACTAATACCAATTCAATACAAACTCTTCCAAAAAATTAAAGAGGAGAAAATACTTTGAAGTCTATAAAACTCCTCCAGCTAAATATTATACTTAATGGTGAAAGACTGAATACCTTCCTGCTAAAATTAGGAAGAGTACAAGGATGACCATTCTTACCACGCCTGTTAATAATGTACTGGATGTTCTAGACAGTGAAATACAGCAATAAGAAATAAAAAGTATCCAGATTGCAAAGGAAGAAGTAAAATTGTCTTTATTTGTGTAACATATTATCTATGTAAAAAATCTGCCAGAATGTAGAAAAAAAAGCAACTACTAAAATAAGTGATTTTAATAAGGCTTTAGGATACTTGAGTAATTTATAAAAATAAATTTTATTCCTACAGGCTACCAGTGAAAATTGCAATTATAAAAACAATACCATTTATAATAGTATCTAAAAAATGAAATACTTTAGGAGTAAATCTGACAGATATGCTAAAACCTGGACACTGAAAAACTATAAAACATTGTTGAGAGAAACTAAAAAGACCAAAGTAAATGGAGAGACTGATCTGATTTATGGATTGGAAGACTCAGTGTTGTTGAAATATCAGTTTTCATGGGAAGAGGGTGGGAGAGGAAGGTGGAGGGGTGGATGTGGGGAGGGAGGGAGATTGATGGGGTCACCTCTATGGTTTATTTTAAAAGGGTACAAGTGAATCTTTCTAAAAGCAGAGTATGAACATTTTAACTCAATAACTAAGAAAATGACATGAAGGTTATCTTAACCAGTTTGATGAGAGCATTTCAAAATGTATATGAAAATAGCACACTGTACCCCATGATTGCATTAATGTACACAGTTATGCTATAAGAAATAAAAAAATTAAAAAAAAAGAAATAGCAGTTTTCTCCCAATAGATCTGAAGATTCAATCCTTTTTGCTTTATAGACATTATAAAATTCACTCTAAAATTCACATGGAAATCCAAAGGTTCTAGAACAACCAAAATAACTCTGTAAAAAGGAAAACAAAGTTGGAGGACTAATACCATCTGATTTAGACTTATTATAAAACTATAATACTCAAGGCTGATGTAAAAAAATTATATATATACACACACTACCTATAATATATATCATGTCATATACAACATAAATAATATGTGTGCATAGATGAATAACTGCTTTTTAACAAAGATACAAAGGCAATTTAGTAGACAAAAGATAATCTTAGAAGAAATAGTATTAGAAAAATTAGATCTTTGATTGTAGATAGCACGATAAAAGTTAACAGAAAAGAAACCAAAGGCCTAAATGTAAATCCTAAAATACAGCAAAAAAACTTTATGACCTTGAGCTAGGCAAAGATGTCTTAGATTGGACACTAAAAGCAAATCCATGGATATCTCGGGAAAACAGAAGCACCTGCGTGGGTAGAGGAACAGTAAGCAGTGTTAGGGATCTGCATGGGTAGTGAGGCAGGCACATAGCTAGAAAGCTGGCTATAATCATCTAGTTCCAAATGTCCTGCAGTTAATAGTTTTCTACCATATTGGGATTAAAAACAGGACAAAGGTTAAACCCCTTTTGTCCTGGAATGTGCTGGAAGAGCACATTTCTTTCCTTGTGTGATTAAACTTCAGGGTTTAATCAATTTGGATAATGTTATCAATATTTTAGAGACTACTATAAGACAGAGAATCTAGAGGAAACACATGATTAATAAACTGATTTTAAGTGGTTTTTAACTTGAATTTTTATTGCCAAGTAAATAATAGTGACTCTAAGAAAAACAAACTTACTTTCTGCTTCTTACTGGATAAAAGCAGAAAGCTCAGTTCTACTGAATTACAATTTTGTAGAACATTTCTTCCTTTCTCAGTTTTCATCTACTCAACTTTTCCAGAGACAATATTTTTTTGTGTTATTATGGTTACAAAAAACAAAGTCTTGAAAGCATTTCCTCTAAACAACAAAATCAACAACTTGGAGCCCAGTTTTCAAATTTCACTGATATTTTGACGAAAAAACTTAAAGACTCTTGTTAGTAACCAAATAAAGACTTAAATTGTAGGTTGCATTCACAGTACAGTCAACTGTGGGTGCGTTTAAACTGTAACTGTTACTTCAGTGCCTATACTTTCTAAGGGTTTTATTTTGAAGCTGTGGTCTTCAGAGAATGACAGACGGTCAATATGATTCACTGAGGTAGTGCCTACGCCAAGTGGAGGCTGCAGAGCAGGAAAAACTGGCGCTGGGCCTTCAACAGTTTTTGACTTCTAGAATATTCCGAGAGGAATCACCCCAGCTCCTTAAGTTCCTTGTGAAGATAACACCTTCCTGACTAGCATGTGCATCTAACAGGAAAAGACCAACATACGTTTGAGAAGAAAAACTTGATATTATGAGCTGGATATATAAGGAGAAGAAAATTTATTCATTGAAAAGAAATGTCCCTATTTTTGAGGAAAACAGCTCTTTCAACCTTCATTCTACTGCTTCTTATTTTAGAAAGATTGATTAAAACCAGCTCTTTAGAATGAGGAATGAGTTGTTTAACTAGCAGCCATCTCCCAGGAGGAAGAATTATCTGTTGAATTATATAGACTGTGTCAAAGTTATCTAAGTGTTTGTACAGGTAAACCAACAATTATATGTAGAACTCTAGAAAGTGGGAAAACAGTAGTAATTATTTGGCTAAAAATAACCAAGGCCGGTCCAGTGCTAAGAATAAATAGCTATAAACCTACATTAGACTGTTCTGGGATTGGAGATGATTTTCAAGCTCCAGGGGATCATTTGTCACTTCCATGGCCTTTAGGTATACCACAAAATCCACCTTCCTCCTACTTCCCATCTTCTCTATTTACAAATGTTTGAAAGTTTACTTTCATGTTCCATATTTATAGTAAAAGTCCTAGTCCCTACTAAAAGCAAATATGACTGCAGGCTTAGGGATCCCTTCACCCAGTTGTTCATAACTGAATATGAAAGGCGGCTTTGGGATTAAGTTTCTGTAACAGGATAAGAAAACCAGCCATGAGAGAATTGGAAGGCAAAAGCAGAAGAAAATAACAGGGCTAGTGAAGTTGGAAAAAGGGCATGGAACAGGCAGGAGAAGTCATATAGTTTCCCAGTTTGCCTATGTAGCCCTCCTGGGAAGGTCCAGTTTGGGTGCTTAGAATATGCTGAACAAGATGCCCAATTCATGGAAGGGTGGGGGGAATTAAAATTCAACTTACGTTAGTGGTGATACATTTTTCTGCCTGTTTATGCTTATTAAACTTAAATCATTTACTTATTTTGAAGTACAGACTGAGTTAGAAGAGACCCTACAGATAGTTTAATCTTTTTCATTAATACATGGGGATGCTGAGATAAGGAAACATAACCAAGGTCATATAGCTATTCTAGTTAGAGAAGTACTAAAACCAGAAACTGATACTTTCTAGGGGACTAAATGACTTGGCCACAACTCCCTTTTCTTGATTCCTGAGCACCATTCGCTCATGTAGATATTATCCTGCAGATAAAAGAGGTGGCTGCTCTGTGTGTGGAACACTCTTTCTTTCTCTCTGCTGTGAAATCAGGGAAGGGGTTTCTTCCACTTGGAGTCCCTCCTTCAAGGGACTAAATCCATTCTCCAAGGGCCTATTCAAATGTTACATTTTTGGGCAGGATGAGCAGACTAAGATACTATCTTACGTAGAACTTTGTACTTCTCTAACAGGGGGTACAATGTTTTTGTTATATGTATAGTTATTTATAATGCTTTATTCAGGGCCACGAGTTTTTCCCATCACCCGAATAGTGTTCATTGTTCCTGTGAGGTAGGTTTTTATCCCTTCCCTCCTTCTCCGCTCCCTTCCTTGATTTCCAGTGACTTTTACTTCTTTCTGTGCCTGTGTGTGCCCAACAATTAGTTCCAAATTATTAGACAGTATATGTGATATTTGTTTTTCATTCTAAGATATTTTACTTAGAATAATGATCTCCAGTTTCATCCAAATAGCTGCAGAAGCATTAATTCACTTCTTTTTATGGCTGAGTAGTACTCCATGGTATACATAGATCACATTTTGTTAATGCATGAACTGAGGGGGCACTTGGGTTGATTCCATGTCTTTGTATAATAATTATGAATTATAATGCAATAAATATTTGAGTGCAGGTGTCTTTCTGATAAAATGACTTCTTTTCCTTTGCATAGTGCAACTGATGTATCGAATGGTAGACCTACTTTTAGTTCTTTGAGAATAAGTCTGGGAGCCGGGAGAGGTGGCTCATCCTGTAACCTTAGCAGTCTTGGAGGCCCAGGTGGGTGGACTGCTTGAGCTCAGGAGTTCAAGAGCAGCCTGAGCAAAAGTGAGACCTCATCTCTACCAAAAATAAAAAAAAAAAAATAGCTGGGCATTGTGGTAGGGCTTATAGTTCCAGCTACTTGGGAGGCTGAGGTAAGAGAATAGCTTGAGCCAAGAGTTTGAAGTTGGTGTGAACTATAAGAATACCACAGCACTCTACCCTGGGCAACAGAGTGAGACTGTCTCAAAAAATAAAACAAAACAAAAAAGCAAAACCAACAAAGTCCATACTGTTTTTCATAAAAAATCAGTATCTATTGTTTTTTGGCTTTTTAAAAAAGCCATTCTATACTATTCAGCCACAAAAAAAGATGCTGATCTAGCATCTTTTGTAACAACCTGGATGGAATCAGAGACCATTCTCCTAAGTCTCACAAGAATGGAAAAAAAATTCCACATGTACTCAATACTAAATTGGAAACTAGTAGATCAATATTTATTTGCTAATATAAATGCAAAACTCAATGAAATTCAAGTAGGGAGGAGAGGGAAAAGGAGATGGGTAAATTCCCACCAAATGGGTGTCCTCCATGGGTACACTACACACTTTCTGGGTGAAGGGCACATCTGTAACTTTGACTTAAAATATATAAAAGCAAACTACATAACCAAACAGTATCTACCCCCATAATATTCTGAAAAAATAATTATTCTATTATTCGGGGAAAAAAAGCCATTCTAACAGGGATAAGATATCTCCTTGTGGTTTTAATTTGCATTTTGCTGATGATTCATGACATTGAGCATTTTTCCATGTTTGTTGCTCAATTGTCTATCTTCTTTTGAAAACCCCCTGTTCATGTCTTTTGGCCAGTTTCCAGTGGGGTTGATCTGTTCTTGTCCATCTGTTTGAGTTGTTCCTAGATTCTGGATATTAGCCCCTTATCAGATATATAGTTTGTAAATATTTTCTCTTACTTCTCTAACAATTATTTCCTTCTATTTTGTTTAACATTTAGGACTGTTTTTGTTTGAAAATGTGCTGAAATGCCATGTTAGAACCTTTCTTGGGTGGCGTGGTGCCTGTAGCTCAAGTGGCTAAGGCGCCAGCCACATACACTGGCGGGTTCAAATCCAGCCCAGCCTGCCAAACAATGACAACTACAACCAAAGAATAGCTGGGCGTTGTGGTGGGTGCCTATCTATAGTCCCAGTTGCATGGGAGGCTGAGGCAAGAGAATTGCTTCAGCCCAAGAGTTTGAGGTTGCTGTGAGCTGTGATGCCATGGTACTCTACCCAGGGTGACAGCTTGAGACTGTCTCAAAAAAAGAAACTTTCTCAGGATTATACAAGAGACAATAGCATTTGACAGATTTTAGTTGCCAATGTGATAGAATATAATAATAATAGAGAATATATGTGTGTGTGTGTATACATACATATATATATATATTTATTTTATTTTATTTTATTTTATTTTACTTTTTTTAAGATAGTCTAACTCTGCTGCCCTGGGTAGAGTGCTGTGGTATCCTCACAGTTCAGAAACCTCAAACTATTGGGCTCAAGCAATCAATCCTCTTGCCTCAGCCTCCCTGAGTAGATGGGAACTACTACTCGTAAGAGGTACTAAAACCTCTATTAGTACTCTGCTCAGTATGCCTAGTTTTGTATGGAGGATGAGGTTCATTGCCTTCTCTTTGGGGACAGGCAACATTTTTGTTGCTGTCTAGACCAGGCAATCTAGAACTACTACCCGCTACTCCCACCACATACTCAGCTGTTTTTCTGTTTTTAGTGGAGACAAGGTCTCACTTTTGCTCAGGCTGGTTTCGAACAATCCATCCACCTAGGTCTCCCAGAGTGCTAAGAATACAGTTGGAAGCTACCATGCCTGGCCAAGAGCATTAATATTTATATTACAACAAAGTTGATCAAGGTATAGAGGTTTTAAAAAAGCAAATAATTCTCTACTGTTTTATAAGAAAATGTATAGGTTTCAATATTGCTCCTATTTTTGCCTGCTCGTTAAGAGATAGTATTTATTAAAATGCCAACAAGTTATTAGGTTTAAGAAGTAAATCCTAAACTAATAATCAATTAAACAAATACGTTTTAAAATCTGTGTATACATAGTCTCTTTCCTAATAGTCTTTGAGGGCAAGTTGTCTTGCATATCTTGACATCAAGTCAAATGTCTGGTTAAAATATCTTAAACACTGTTATCAGAGGTATATAGAATGTGTATTAATTATATATTAATATGTAAATCACATAATTTAAAGTTTAATTACATATTTTCCAGAGGTTAGCTTCTAGGATTACAACTCTAATTCTATTAGCTACAAATGCCACACAAGAGTATAATAAAACAAGTTAATTTCTCAGTCATTCCAGATGGTTCTCTGACTTCCGGGTAATCTCCTGCCATCAATACTGAAACACTCCTATGACTAAGAGAGGGTTGCCCCTGCTTTCATTCCTCCAACACTTAAACTTCTCTCTTTATCTTTATGTCTCTCATGTCAGGTAAAAATCTATCCCTGACAGAGCGGGGACAACTGCAAAGCTGCAGAAATTAAAAACAGACTTCCTGAGTTAGGTACAAAACGTCTGCACTTTGGACATACAGGGAATTTGCTGAGTCATTGAGTCAAGTATTTATAGCACCACATAATTTATTTTCTGCTGTAATAATTTCTTCTATAATTCAGCAGCTCCTCCACAAATCCCCATCAAATCTATGACTTCTCAAAAATGCTAACAATGCTGACTAATACTAAGGAAACAGTGCTACCAAAGCAAAACCAAACTAGAAGAATAATCTAGAAGAACACATCTATTTACAAAGTTATTTTTAGAGACAAGTAGTTAGTAAAATCTTCACTTTTGCTATTCACAGTGAGTCATGAGTTTTGCATTTCCATCCTTTTCTCAGTTATGTACCTCACCAAAATTTTTCTAATTCCTATCATAAGGCTAAAGTCTTGCACTGAATGAAAACATTAAGGTATACTGAAAACCCATATTATCAAGTAAGCCCTGTGACTCCTCAAGCAGCAGGCCAGGGCCTCAAGAAAGTGGAGGATGTGAGTCAACATGGGGTTTGTCATTTATCAGCTGTAGGACCTTGACTAAACTCTGTGAGCACAGGGACTGCTTCTGTTTTATTCTTCAGTGTGCATACAGTGACTACTGAATCAGATACTCAATTGGTAGTTGAACTCATGTCTTGTTTTTCACTTTACAAATATTCATTGTGTACTTAATGTACATCAGGCATGATGCCAGCTGCATTATATGAGTCATCTCATGTCATCCTTAGTTATCTCCGTTTTAGAGAACAAAAATAAAAGTTCATACAGTTAAACATTTGTTGAAGAACTCGGGATGAGTGAAGATTCAAATCCAGATCTTTCTGACCTTTTTCCTATTATAACACATAAGAATTTACAGTCAGAAGCCAAAAGCTAGAGGTTGTAAAGAAGGTATCCTATCTGGCTGCAGGTATGTTTCACTTTCTTCTGTCTAGGGTTTTTAAAAAATGAAACCAACATTTAAAAATGAAGAGATTTGAGGAGAGAAGGTACAAGATAGCCAAGTAGAAACATCAGTTGCCAGACAGTCACCAAAAGAAGAAAACATTTTGGGTGGAAAAGCATAGCCTGGGTAAAATATTGAGAAAGGAGCCAGAATTTACCCTTATCAGGAAGTCCATGGGAAGAAGTTGTGGAGCACAAGAAGGAATAAGATTTTTCACAGACTGAACCCCTAGGGATTCAGAGTCTGGTGGGAAGAGCAGGTAGGAGTGTTTACTTTTCCTCCCCTCACACCTCTGGCAGTCTGTCAGCTCCTGATGCGTTGGAGAGCCCTTCTACTCTGATGAAGCCAGGTGCTGTTGCTATCCGTGAACTTCTTAGGAGCAAGGTCACTTCTCATCATAGACCTGAGCTGAGAAGGGGGATGCAATATTGCTTGCATCATACATGCTGGATGCTTCTATCCTGCCAGGGAAATCACAGCCCCTCAGTTCCCTTATCACTGGATCCTACATAAACATTCCCTAGCACCTGCTTAGACTATGACAACCACAAAGAAACAGGAAGACACAGCAGAGGAAGAGTGTTTTGTAACAATATTTCCCGAGTTCTGACCTGTAGGGTGGGCTACCACAGGGGGAGTGGGAATTATTGGGAGTGCTTTTTAGAACAAAGGAAGGTAGAATGTACACTCTTCTGTACCTGAGAGCCCCTGGCTCATGTTCCAAAGTTGTCTACACCCACATGGGTACAGAAAAGACTATGAAGGGTAGGACAGTGTCCCCACCCCAGAGCAGAAGTGGCACTGGAGCCTGGGAAGGAACATGGAGATGGGGATTTCCCCCATTCCAACCACCTGATGCTGCAGACATAGATGCCTCTGCTCTAAAGCAAGACCTTAAGGGGTGGATGTGCTGTTGGAAGGCCAGTTCTATGCTAGCCTCTATTAGTGAGAGGGAGGCTAAACCTCTATTAGTACTCTGCTCAGCATGCCTAGTTTTGTATGGAGGATGAGGTTCATTGCTTTCTCTTTGGGGACAGGCAGCATTTTTGCTACTGTATAGACCAGGCAATCTCAGCCCCCTGGATCTCTTATAGACAAGCAAACACCATGGAAATTAGTCACCATTAGATCTGCCTTACAAGAAATGTTGAAACATGCTCTTAAACACCAAAAATAATAGCTAATACTTAACAGTGTATTATTCAAAAGTAAAAACTCATAGCTCTTATAAAATAGTAACACAAGGGAGAATACAAAGCAATCAGGTAACACACACTGTGATGACTAGAACAGTATTTCACCTATCAGTAGTAAGATGGAATGTATATGGTTTAAATGTTCCATTTAGAAGATACAGATTGATAGAATGGATAAAAAGAAATAACCCAAATATCTGCTGTTTCCAAAAAACCTGTTTGATTCACAAAGAGTTGCACAGACTCAAGGGGAAAGGGTGTAAAGAAATATTTCATGCAAAAGGAAACCAAAAGTGAGCAGGAGTAGCTATTCTTTTATCAGATAAAATAGACTTTAACAACAGTAAAAAAAAAAAAAGACAAAAATGGTCATTATATAATGATAAAAGGATCGATCTAACAAGAAGATACACATGTAACAATGCTAACAACCACAAACTAACCACAAACTAGACAACTTAAGGTCACACCTCAAGGAACTAAAAAAGCAAGAAAAAAATCCAAACACAAAGTTAGCAGAAGACAAGAAATGTTAGGTTATTAAGTATAAAATGTCCAATTTCTGTAAGTACTAAGTTGACACTTGATATATCTAACATTTTACTTTGACACTGCCTTTTTTTTTTAATTGTCAGGGTATATCCTCATTCTTTTGCCTTGTAATTATCTTTCAAATTGTTTTCACAGATCATTTGAGTGCACAAGTTCAAGACTAGCCTAAGCTAGAGCAAGACCCCATCTCTAAAAATAGCTGGGTGTTGTGGTGGGTGCCGTTAGTCCCAGCTACTTGGGAGGCTGAGACAAGAGAATGGCTTGAGCCTGAAAGTCTGAGGTCACTGTGAGCTAAGATGCCATGGCACTCTACTGAAGGCAACAAAGTAAGATTCTGTCTCAAAAAAAAAAAAAATTGTTTTTTAGATCATTTTTTGTGAAGCCATGGATAAATCAAAAATTAGTGTTATTTTTAAATTGGAATTCCACTGTGTGATAAACACAATGCAGATAGCTTGAAATATCAATGAAGTGTTTGGGGAGGGTGTAGCTAATGAATACACAGTACATTGATGGTTTGAGAAGTTCCATTCTGGTGATTCTAATATTGAAAGTGAGCTATGTAGGCAACCTAAGACCAAGGTGAATAATGACAAGCTGAAAGCTGTAGTAGAAGCAAATCCATAGCAACCTATGTGTGAATCAGCAGGTTTGATGTTACTATTCCAACAATATTGGACCACTTGAAACAAACTGGCAAGGTAAAAAAGCTGGGTAGATGGGTTCCACATGAATTAAGCAAGTGGAAGAAGAGAAACCATCTTGCAGCTTGCCTTTCTTTTCTGTCACTACATAAAGGCAAACTATTTCCATACTATATTGTTATGTTTGATGAAAAATGGATTCTTTTGGATATTTGCAAGCATTCTGCACAATGGTTGGATAAAGATGAAAAGCCAAAACACAGAAAATTCCCAAAACTAAAAATTCATCAAAAAAAAAAACCAACAAACTAAAAAAACAAACCCTAATGATGTTTGTTTGGTGGCCCAGTACCCATATTATCTACTACAGTTTCATAAAACCTGGTCAGCTGATTATGCTAGATATCTATGATAAGCAATTAAACAAAATGATGAGGATGCTGGCAATTAAGCAGCCAAGACTGGTCAATAGAGATAGGCTAATCCTCCTGGAGGACAAAGCTGTCATACAAATAACACTGCTCAAATTATAGGAGCTGGACTTGGAAACTCTCTGTCATCCACTGTATTCACCAGACCTTGTATCAACTGATTACCACTTCTTCCAGGATCTGGACCACTTCTTGAAAGAAAAAATGTTCCATTCTCAACAAGCAGTGGAAAATGCCTTTCATGACTTCATCACTACTCACTCTCCAGGCTTCTTCACTGCTGGCATACACAAGCTATCATAAGATGGCAAAACTGTGTCAATAGTCAATGGGTCATCATACTATTCCTTGTCTGAGATATAATAAACTAAACTTTTGATTCAAAATCAGATATTTCAGATTTAATGACATAACAAAGATTAGAGTAGAACTAAATGAAATTGAAACTAAAAGGAAAAATACACAGGATCAATGAAAATAGTTTGAAAAGATAAATAAAATTGACAGACCACAGTTAGATTCATGAGGAAAAAAAGAGAGAGGATTCAAATAAGCTCAATCGGAAATGAAAAAGGAGACATTACAACTGATACCATACATATATAAAAGATCATCTAAGATTACTATGAATGCTGCTATGCACACACAGTAGAAAATCTAGAAGAAATGAATAACATTTTGGAAATATACAATCTCCCATGCTTGATTCAGGAAGAAATAGAAATCCCAAATAGACCAATAATTAACACAAAGATTGATGGTAATACAAAAAAACTCCCAATAAATAAAAGCACAGATGGATTCACAGCCTACTTCCACCAGACCTACAAAGATCTGGTGCCTATCCTTCTAAAACTGTTCCATAACATTGAGGAATAAGAAATACTAACTCATCTTGTGAAGCCAGTATCACTCTGACACCAAAGCCAGGAAAAGACTCGACAAAAAAGGGAAAACTACATATCAATATCCCTCATGAACAGAGATCCAAAAATCCTAACAAAATACTAGCAAACTGAATCTAATAGCATGTCAAAAAAAATAATTTACCACAATCAAGTAGGTTTCATGTTAAGGATGCAAGGATGGTTCAACGTTCACAAATCAATACATGTGAGTCACCACATAAACAGAATTAAAAACAAAAACCATAGGATCATCTCAATGGATGCAGAAAAAGCAATTGACAAAATTAAGAACCACTTTATGATAAAAACTCCTAACAAATGAGACACAAAAGGAACATAACCTCAAGGTAATAAAAGTCATATATGACAGACCCATAGCCAATATCATACCAATTGGGGAAAAACTGAGAGCCATTCCTCCTAAGAACTAGAATAAGACAAGGATGCCCACTTTCACCACTTCTATTCAATACAGTACTGGAAACTCTAGCCACAGCAATCAGGCAAGAGAAAGAAATAAAGGGCATTCAGATTGGAAAAGAGAAGGTCAAAGTATTCATGTTTGCCAATAATATCATCTTATATCAGAAATCCTTTACCCTGTCAAAGATTCCTAACACTGATAAATTCAGTGAAGTCTCAGGTTACAAAATTAATGTACACAAATCAGTAGCATTTCTATATACTAATGACAGCCAAGCTGAGAACCAAATCAAGAACTCAAAAATACCATTTATGACAGCTGCTAAAAAGCCCTAAAAACCTAGGAATATACTTAACCAAGGAAGTGAAAGACCTTTACAGGAGAACTACAAAACACTGATGAGAAGAAACTGCAGATGACTCAAACAAATGTAAAAACATTCCATGCTCATGGGTTGGAAGAATCAATATTGTTAAAATGTCCACACTGTGCAAAGTTATTTGCATGTTAAATGCAATTCCCATCAAAATACCAACATCATTTTTCATTGAATTAGAAAACAATCCTCAATTTCACAGGGAATAAAAAAAAAAAACCTGAAAAGCCAAAGGTATCCTAAGCAAAAATAACAAATCTAGAAACATCAAATTACTTGACTTCAAATTATACTAGAAGGCAAATGTAGCCAAAACAGCATGGTATATCTACTAATATAAAAGTAGATACACAGATCTATCGAACAGAATAGATAATTCAGAATTAAAACCATATACCTATGACCAACTGATTTTTGACAAAGCAAACAAAAACATACATTGAGGAAAGGACATCCTGTTCAAAAAATGGTGCTGGGAAAATGAGAGAACCACATGCAGAAGAATGAAACTTGATCCTTCTTTCTCATGATGTATAAAAATTAACTCAAGATGAATTAAAGACTTAAATGTATGACCTGAAACCATGAAGAATTTAAAAGAAAACTCAGGAAAAACTACTCTGGACATTGGCCTAGGCAAAGAATTTTTTTTTTTTTTTTTTTTTGAGGCAGAGCCTCAAGCTGTCCCCCTGGGTAGAGTGCTGTGGCATCACAGCTCACAGCAACCTCCAACTCCTGGGCTCAAGTGAGTCTCCTGCCTCAGCCTCCCATGTAGCTGGGGCCACAGGCGCCTGCCACAACGCCCAGACATTTTTTGGTTGCAGCCATCATTGTTGTTTTGGCGGGCCCGGGCTGGATTCAAATCCGCCACCTTAGGTGTATGTGGCTGGCACCTTAGCCACTTGAGCCACAGGCACCGAGCCTAGGCAAAGAATTTATAACCCTAAAAGCAGACACCAAAACCAAACAAATATATAAAAATAAACAAATAAATAAATAAATGGGACTTAATTAAATTTAAAACCTTCTGCACATCAAAAGAAATAATCAACAAAGTAGGTAAACTAATAGGATAAAATATTTACAAATTATACATCTGACAATGTACTAATATTCAGAATTTACAAAGAACACAAATCAGCAAGAAGAAAGAACCCCATTAAAAAGTGGGGAAAAGACATCAACAGACATTTTTCAAAAGAAGATATCCAACTGACAACAAACACATGGAAAAATGCTCAACATCACTATTAATCAGAAAAATGTAAATTAAAACCATAGTGAGATACCTCTTTAGCCTGTCATAAGTCAATATTAAAAAATAAAAAAAAATAGATGTTGGTACAGATGTGATGAAAAGGGAACATTTATACACTATGGTGGGAATGTAAATTAGTATAACCTCCATGGGAAACAGTAGGATGATTCCTCATAGACCTAAAAATAGACCTATCATACTAGTAATCCCACTACTGGGTACTTACCCAAAGGAAAAGAAATCATATCAAAAAGGCACATGCATGTGTATGTTTAATTGCAACACAATTTACAATTGAAAAGATATGGCATTACCCTAAGTACCTATCAACTCAGCCATAAAAAATAAATGATGTCTTTTGCAGCAAGTTGGATGGAACCAGAGACCATTATCCTAAGTGAAGTACCTCAGGAACATAAAAACAAATAACTGCATATACGTACATATAAGTAGGACTACATGATGTGTATACACGGTTATACAGGGTGGAATAATGAACTCTGGAAACTCAGTAAGGGTAAGGGTGGGAGGGGGGTGAGGGATGAAAAATCACCTATTAGGTACAAGGTACACTATTTGGGTGACAGGTACACTAAAAGCCCTGACTTTACCACTATACAATTCATCCATGTAACAAAAAACCACTTGCACTCCTTAAATCTATTCAAATAAAAAAGGAGATTTTACATGAAATCTAACTGTCAAGCTTCTCCTGAAAAATGGAAAGATGCGGTAACACTGTTCCTGCATAATTACATAGCACCAATCACTGCAGCTGAACAACAGGGGGCCCTCAGATGGGGTATGAGCTCCTCTTTTGGCCTCCTTAACCCATTTGCATTACGGGTTTGGTCTCTGTGGGCGGGCGTTTGGTTTGTAACTCTATGTGGATCTCTCCCTGAGCACCCTCATTAACACCTGTCTGTTACTGAGGGCCCTGCCTACCAAGTGGCCCCTGTTGCTCCAACCTTTTATCCTCCTGAACATCTTCCCCACGGCTCTAAGTTTCTGAAACAGAATCACGTCACTGCCCTTCTCAAGGATATGGTATTGTATACTCCTTAGTGACCAGGGAATAATATTAGTTTAAACTCCTTAATATGACATTCTAGACATTCCTTGATTTGATTCCAAATTACCCAAATTTTCCACCTCTAATGACTGCTTAGATTGAAGCTACTCTAAAAAGGAAGGAAAGTGGCTTGCTACAAAATTCTGCTATTTTTGACATTTTTATCAATGGCTTGGATCACAAGATGTACGATTTTCAAATTTAAGAAAAAGGAATAATATCTATAATTTATTTATACTCATCCTTAGAGATGTCTGCCTTAATCCTTTTTCTGCCTTTACAAAAGGATCTGGGTTCAAGGTGGTTTTAAGATTACACAGCTATCATAAACATAGAGACACTAGTGCTCCTTTGTCTTTTTACAACATAGTAAGCATTCCTAAAGCATTTTTGGATACAGAATCTCATTTTTTCAAGTTCAAGAAGAAAAACAGGATGACAGATAAAAGACATATATGAATTGAAGTAATGATTAAATAAGGTAAGATTTGCATTTGGACAGAAAGCTGTCTGCACAGTGCTGGCAGCTAAGGATAAATTATACAATAACCATGAATGTTTTTTCAGAGCACAAATATGTGCTTAGCACTCTGCAGGGGGCTGGATGGTAATTCTAAAAGGTACTAGGACATACAAGGTTTAAAATACTGGAATGAAGCCCATGAAACTGAGAACACAGCTGTTTCAGGGAGAACAAGTTAACTTCTAATTGTTACACAGCATCCTATCTCCCATAACTCTAGAAAGAGTTATGCTGCAAAAATTTATAGTTTATTAACTCCAAATAGGGAGATATTGTCCAGATGACTTTTTTATTCAATCCTTCTAGAGGATTCAAATTTCACTCCTGTTGGACTTATTTCTCATGATAATACTGTGGCGTGGGGAACACGCCCAGATGTCAGCGGCAATGCACTTCCCAGAAGTCATGTCAGCTTCATTTAACTTTCTTGGATGGAAAAGAGAAGAGACTTTTAGCTTTGGCCAAGTATAGTCTCTATAACTTTGCCCACTTCACCACCCTCCCTTACAAATGCCTTATTTTTATAAGAAAAACAATAAAGGAAAAATGTGTTATTTTTCCACAGTTTTCCTTGTAACACCACAGAGCTTTAAAACATAAGATTATTAAACATGTAATTGGGGGAAATCAATTACTTAGTGAGTAGACAAAATAGACAAAGATTCCAGACCGATACAAACGTCTCCTTGAGAGACTGCACGTGGCAAAAGGCAGCCAGAGAACATTTCAGAGAAAGTATGAGAGGGCTTGCTTGAGTAAAAACAGTCTGTTCATTATTTTTTAACCTTGAGAATTTTCAATTAGTACTTCTGTTGTTATTTTATAAAAAATTTCCTACAAAAATTCACAGGTATCAGGATGAATGAAGCCAGTAAAATTTTGATTATAACCATGAGGAGAAAGAAATTTTAGTGGTGACAAGTATCCTAAATCACAACTGTATAGCTTCAACAGATATTGGTAATATGTAATTTAGTGTGAAATCTTGATTAGCATATACTTTTGTTTTTGTGAAACTAGAGTGCTTTAAATATCTTTTCTTACATTAATCAATATTTCTTTTAAGCTACACTCCATTACAAAGTAAAATATTGTTTAATTAACATTGGTTCCCCTGAGTACCTATGATAGCTCCCTGTTGGTTTGGACTTCACAACCTAGCATCAACGATCCACACAATGATAATAATATTAACTAACATTTCCATAGCACTTACTATGTACCAGTTTCTATTATCTATTGCTATGTAAAAATAACAGCCCAGGCTCGGTGCCTATAGCTCAACCGGCTAAGGCGCCAGCCACGTACACCTAAGGTGGCGGGTTCAAATCCCCAGCCCGGACCTGCCAAACAACAATGATGGCTGCAACCAAAAAATAGGCGGGCGTTGTGGCGGGTGCCTGTGGTCCCAGCTGCTTGGGAGGCAGAGGCAAGAGACTTGCTTGAGCCCAGGAGTTGGAGGTTGCTGTGAGCTGTAATGCCACGGCACACTCCCCCGGGGGACAGCTTGAGGCTCTGTCTCAAAAAAAAAAAAAAAAATAAATAACAGCCCAAACTTAGTGGCTTAAAACCAATCATTATATTATTACCTTTCATTAATCTATTGATTGATTGGTGGTTAAGAGACTGGGTTCTGAACTTAGATTACCCATTATAAAGTTATGATTGTGAGGATTAAATGGTCACCCTGACCTCTCTTTATCGGTGATGTTTTCTCTTCCTTCAGAAAAAGGTTTAATCCATTGGTAGGTACACTGCCATTTTCTTCATGGAATTATCCCCATAAAATTGGACTACCATGTGCCTGATTTCACTTCCACTCTTCCCAAGTTTTCACTTCCACTGTCTCCAAGTTTAACAAGAGGTTTAAGAGGTCTGTTTGTTGCTCTAATTCAAGTTCCAACATTCTCCCAATGGTGCACAAAAACATGCCACACCACTCAGCAAGACATCACCATATGACTACACTGTGAGACAATGATACACTAAAGCAAACATTACCAGTTGTTTGTTTAGTGCTGCCAATGTAAGTGCATGCTGGCAAGTTCATGAACTTAACTGTTGGACTTGTATGCTATTATTTATTTTGCTAGTGTACCTTCTCTGCACAGGTGTGTGTTCCTCAAGGGCAGAGACTTTGACTTGTTCCCTTTGTATTCCTAACACTTGGGACATGGTAGCATAGGTGTTCAATGGCTACTGAACTGAACTATATAAAACGTCTTTTGGAATAGACAGAGAACAAGAGTCTTTTTTTTTTTTTTTGAATTCAGGGAACTTTATTGATGTTACATGACAAGGGGGGGCTCCCTAGGCCCCTCTTGTTCTTTAGGGGGTCTGGGTGGAAACTGTGTTGAGGGGAGATTCTCAGTGAGGTGGGGGACTGAGTAGGCAGGGGCACCCCAGCAGCTAAGGGCCTTTCTCTTCCTCTCGTGCTCTGGCT
>CAUYTI010041587.1:0-24961 GCA_963575145.1 Galago senegalensis
TTCTTTTAATTTTGTTGAGGTTTGATTTGTGTCCTAGGATATGGTTAATTTTGGACTATGATCCACGGGCTGACGAGAAGAATATATATTCATTAACAATAGGATGGTATGTTCTGTATATGTCTATTAAGCCTAATTGTTCCAGGGTTGTATTTAAGTCCCTTGTTTCCTTGTAAATTTCCTGTTTAGGGAATCTGTCCACTTATGTTGAAGTCCCCAGTTATTATAGCATTGTAAGATATATGGTTTAGATCTTTTAGGGATTTTTTCATAAATCTGGGAGCATTTAAGATGGGTGCATTTATACTTAGAATTGAAATGTCTTCTTGTTGTATTATTCACTTTAGCAGTATACAGTGACCCTATTTCTATTTCTTTACTTTAGTTGCTTGAAATACACTTGTATTTGAAAATAAAATTGTGATCCCTCCTTTCTTCTGATTTCCTTTTGCCTGAAATATTGTTTTGTAACACTAACCCTCAGTCTTGCTCTGTGCTTAGAATTTAAATGTATTTACTTAATACAATGTGCAGTTGACTTGTGTGTTTTTATCCAGTCAGCCTGTCTGTGACTCTTCAGTGGGGAATTCAAGCTATTCACTTTTATTGGGAGAATTGGTAAATTTGGCAGAGTTCTGTTTGTCTTGCTTTGTGGATATCTGATGCCTAATTTTATTGCTTGTGTCATTGTGGAAGCTAGCTTTAGCCTTTCGTTTCAGGGTGATTTTACTTGGCTGATGGTCCATGGTGATGTTCTCTGTGCAGTATGGGTCTTAGTAGTTTCTGCAGGGCTAGTCTTGTAGTGGGAAATTTTCTCAGTGATTCCTTGTCATTAAAAGATATGAATTCTCCATTGAATATGAAACGTAGTTTGGCAGGATACAGGATCCTAAGCTGGAAGGTGCTTTCTTTAAGTAAGTTGAAATTCATAGTCCAATCTCTTCTGGCTTGTAAAGTTTCAGCTAAGAAATCCATTGTCACCCTGATAGATATCTCCTTGCAGGTTAATTGGTGTTTACTCCTGGATGCTTGTAGAATTTTCTCTTTCATTTTGACTTTGGTGAAGTTCATTACACTGTATTTCAGACATGCAATATTAACTGAGTCAGCTCTGGTTCTTAAACTATTATTTGAATGTAGATTTCCAGCTTCCTGAAAATAAGAAAATCTACTAAGAGGCATGAATGGTCTCACATTTAATCACTGGAACTAATAAACGCTAATTCTCTTTATTTAGATACAAGCCTTAGGGATTTATTGCATCTTTAGCACTGTTTTCCCCTCAACACCACCTCCACTGTACTCGTATGCATTATTTTTCTGGTATCTCTTTGGGTCTGTGACTTCCCAAATTAGTAAAGCTAAAACAACCAAGGGGAGATATATTTCTTCCATACTCAGAAAATGTATTACAATTTTAGGCTCATTACTATTGTTTTTTCATATTAATGTTCTGTTTTAATTTTTGTCAATACAATAGAAATATATTGAATGTTGATTAAAATTATTTGCAAACCAATATAACACTACAATGTTAACCAAATTATCTTCTCTGATAATTTTAATGCCATTTCAGTAATAACTAAAAATAGTGTCCAATGTTTGTTAAAATTAAGCTCTTCAAATACAGAGTTTTATAGAAGAAACAGACCTAGTGTTAGATAGATCAGTAAAGTGACTATAGTTTATAATAACTTATTACATTTTTCAAAATAGCTGGAAGAGAATACTTCAAATGTTTCTGGAAAAAAAAAGAAGTTTAAAGTTGATATATATCCCAATTATACTGATTTTATCTCTTCAAATTACATGACTGAATTAAATTATCACATGTACCCTGAAAAAGTATACATCTATTTATTACATTGCAATAAAAATAAGTTTTTTTAAAAAAAATCTTATAGCTTTATTTACAAGGATGTTGAATTTTTATCTTTCTATGGGTTTTCTGCATTAATTAACACCAGAATCAGTACCATCCAGTATCCCTCATATGCTGTTAATGAGAAATTAAACCAATGTAAGCCATTGTAGGAATGGAGTAGCTCTGAAAACACCATTGCCTTGAAAAAAAACAAAGATATATAATATATATATATATATATATATATACACATATACTTATTTACATAAGTATTCATAAGTTGACTCTTTATGTAAGTATAAATAAGTATATAAAGTATAAGTATATATATTCTTATATGTAAGTATATATATAAATATCTATACTTATTTATATATATATATTCTTTGTTTTTTTCAAGGCAATGGTGTTCTTTAAGCTACTTCATTCCTACAATTTGTGTGTGTGTGTGTGTGTGTATATATATATATATGACACAAAGAATAATTATATCTTACAGAACAGAAGACAATTCGAGTCAATGGCTGACACAGATAATTTTTAATCAACCCTATTTGGTAATTAAAATATTGATGTGAATTTTTTAGGTTAACATGGAGATATATATATCTACAACAAAGGACTTGGTGAAATAAGCAGTTTATTACATTATATATAATGTAAAGCCATTTAAATTTAGTTCTAGCAATTATTTTTCAGTCTGTCTTATTTTTCCAAACTTTTGTGAACTCCTATTTGTTTTTTATTGGCCTTTTAGAAGGAATGGGAGAAGCATCTTAGGTGCTTATCTAGATGCCATTTTAAACTCAAAGTTTCCATTAAAGAATTATTAGAATATTTCTTTTTCTCTGAGACAGAAGACAGAATAATTGTATAAAAGGTGATTAAAAAATAAGAATATAATTACTTAAAATATTAGGAAGATTGGGGCAAGAATATGCCAACTGCCATTTACCAAATCAGGAGGCCTTTCCTATTAATAGCTGCATGTTTCACTCAAACAGCAATTCTATGTCTAAGGTGGTAACCTGCTTTAGAGATAGGAAGGACAAAGAAAATTCCACTAACTTCATGGTCTAAACTAGGAGATGAGTCTCTTAGAAGTTTATTCCAAACTCAGGTTGATGTTTATAGATCACTTAACTAAATATCTAGGCCCACATCATCTGATTCCAAGAAATGGAGTAACAATTAGACAGGAAAAAAAATACATGTTATTGTAGCTCTTGCTGAAAATGTTGCAGCCAACCCATTCCCAGTCCTGCAAACTTACTTATTACAGCAGAGTCTAACATCTTGCACATGAACATAATTAGGCCACTGTGAAAATACATCAATCAGGATAAGGAAAAAAGCAAGAAAAAAAATCTTGCTAAGGAGATTGTTATTTTCAAATCAATGATGAAAGGGAGGGTGGGTATAAAACATCTTTGGACCAGCAAAAATATTGCAACCAAAAAAGATTTTATAAAATTATCAGTAATGTTGGCTCATTAATATATTCATACCTTATAATGAAACTTGAAAGACCCACTAATTTGTTTTTTCACTTATTATTGAAACAATATCAGTATACTTTTCAAAGCTATATGACATACTCCATTAATTCATTAGTGAAAAATAGTCACTCATCACAAAAAGTGAAATAGTTTTCACCCTATACCATGGACCCTGTATCCTGTATCCTATATACACATAATGAATTAATTTGGTTGTAATGTCATTTGAATGAATGACAAGAATAAACACTTTGGTTTCACCAAAATAATAAATGACTACTATATTAAACATCAAAGAAATTTAATAATAAAATTAAAGTATTACATAAAACATGGTTTGTCTTTCTTAGGAAAAAGAAGAATAAAACCCCAAATACAGAAAAACAGCCAAGACTTTGAAATACAGTTACAGATATTATCACTGTTTGCTTCAGAGCAGGATGCTGTTTGGGACTGTAGCCAAATTCTGAAGTTATAGTGTGCTACAGATATCAGTAACAGGGTTCTGTACTTCAACAGATGAAAAAAAGAAAGAAAGAAAGAAAGAAAGAAAGAAAGAAAGAAAGAAAGAAAGAAAGAAAGAAAGAAAGAAAGAAATAGGCCTAGACCCAAAACTATCCAGGTAAGAACCTTATCTGGGGCTTCTGCCGCAGCAGAGGACTTGTGTGGAAAATCTTTTTAGTTTTTAAACATAAATTTGGTTTGTATTTTTTGGGAAAAGCTCTTCTCTTTTAAGTGAAATTTTCAAAAAAAAATCTCACCAAAGTTGCAATTTAATGAGTTAATTTGCAGAACCCTGGGGTCTGAAACTCACTGTGAATCAAGAAAAAAGTCAAAATCAACTTGCCCTCATTCATGGTAACAGAAGACAGAAAAAAAATTATTCCAAATGCTTCTTTTATGGATCTAGTAATGAGATATTGAATTATCCGACTTGATTTTAGCCCCTCTGGGAAAAATATTAAAGTTATCCAAAATAACAAAAATAAGAATAATAAATTCTGATCACATAAACTACATTTTAATGTACTGGAGGGAAAATGTACATGCACGTGTGTGTGTGTGTTTGTGTGTATGAAACACTTATATTAAGCAAATAACCTCTTATAGGTGCTCCTAAATGGTGATTTCTCAGCAACTCAATGTAAGAGGCGATATACCAATATTCACTCATACCTTAATACCTTCCATAATACCAAATCTGTACTCTAAATTCCAGAGTCATTTGATTTCTTTTTGTAAACTAAAACTTCACATTGTTGGATGCCAGAGTTGGAGGGATGATGAGCAAAGGCACTATTATCATTCTTTCTTATAACATCAATCCCAGTAATATTTGTGATTTGTTAACTCTCGCATCAGTTTGATGCTTAGTGACTCAGAGACTATGAATTACCCTGTTTCTTTCTACCCTGTCTTCATTAAACATGGAATACCACAAGCCTATTCTCACAGGATAGTTTTCCCACTACCACTTCACACTTAAATTTGCAAATTATACCTATCAAGAAATAAATTGTTTCTGAGACTAATGTTATTTACCATTTAAATTTATAACTTGTGTGATACAATTAAAGCATATTGAATTATATTTGCTGTTCATATCAATATGTAAAATATGCTTTTTTTTGGAATTGTAGATAACTTTAGGAATCTTGATACTGGATCAGATCTCAAAATAAAAGCTTTATTAGAGATAAGTTCTCAGGGTGACATACCAAAAGAAGAAAAATAAGCTGACATATATACTTCCTCCCTTTCCCTTGATCATATATTAGCCCTAAAATTTGCCATTTCTGTTTTCTTATCTACTTTTCCTATTTTCAATTTTATTTCGTATCTGTAATGTTTCATGAGCCACATATTTAAGTTCCTTGAAGAGTGCCTTAAAATTTTAGGGAGGAAAGCACTATATAAATCTAACAAAAAATAAATAATAAATAAGACAAATAATTCGCTATGTGTGAGTGAGGTTTAAAAAGATCTATAGGGCATGGTGATGAATAGAGGCTGAATAAGGCAACAATGTAGTACTGGTGTTAGTAACCCCAACTCCATGCTGGGAGGCACACATGAAAATAATGTTGTAACACAATAATAAAGTCCTAAAGTCACCTTGCAAATAAGTCTGTACCTAAAAGGTGGTATTTTATAGGGTATTATTCACTGGCTAAGCATCCTGACACCATTCTACAAATTTTTGTGGCAAGTAATTTGGGCAACTCCAACATGAAGCATAACAACATACAAAAATTGAAATCTCTGAGTTTGCTGTTAAGCAGAAGGTGAGTAGTAAATTTAAGATACATATAATACCTGCTACAAACTAGCAGCCTTACATCCATTATTTTATTTAATTCTCTCAGCAATATTATGATAAATGAGAAAATAGAGATGTTGGGAAGATACTGTCACATAACTAGCAAATACCTGAGCCAGGATTTGATCTAGAGTGTGCCTAAATACAAAGCCTTAAGTTTTTTACACCAACATGATGCCTTAATATAGTACTTCACTTGACTCATAAGAACAGAAGTTATCAGTTCTGAAGAAATTTTAGGCCAAAATTCTTAAATAATCCACTTTTCCATAAAAACATGAGAACATAGGCAAAAATTTTTAACGTTTTCAGATTAATGGAAATTATCAAAAACTTACTATGATTCCAGGAGTTTTTATTCAGAAAAAATGACTGACAGTAAGAACAGTGAGTTTTATGGCATTTCAATTTGCTCTATTTCCACCTACACCTCTCTAGTTCTCCACTAACTTGAAAACTGGTAGCTTTACAACTATCATAGCTATGTATTCCAACAACCCAATAATCACCTTAGGGATGAAAATGTGTTTGGAGTTTTCAGCAAGCCATACCCCCAAATAATTTTCACAGTTTGACTTGTTTGTCAACTACCTCAATAGCTACATTCCCAGTGCTTGTCTTAATGTGACATGACTCAGATTTCATTATGTGCAAACAGTTCTCTCCCTAGGTCATTTGTCAAAAACAATCAGCAGCTATTGTTTAACATTGTAGAAAATGGAAAAATAAGAGAAAGATAAACTCAAGGACATCAGAAAGAGTAAAAAATAATGATTAGAGTGAAATAAATGAAATATGCAATAGCAAACAGAATAAAAATTATAAAATCAATTTTTTTAAATATCAACAGAACTGACAAACTTTTAGCTAGATTGACCACACAAAAAAGAAGACTTCAATCATCAAACTCAAAAATGTAAAAGGAGACATCCCTACCAACTTTAAGTATTATATAAAAATAATATGAGCATATAAGCATCTGTCTGACAGTAAATTAGATAGTCTAAATAAAATGGAAAATTTTTTAGAAAGATAAAAATTATCAAAACTGACTCAGGAAGAAACAGAGTATCAAGTAGATGCATAAAAAGAAAAGTGATTGAATTAGTAATAAAACTCTTCCCACAAAATTAAGCCAGGTCAAATTGGTTTCACAGGTGAAATCTTTCACATGCTTAAGGTATAATTAACACCAGTGTTGTTTTTATTTTTCAAAAACTTTCAAAATTAGAAGAAAAGGATCCAATTTTCAACTCAGTCTATAAGACCAAAGTTATTCTTATACCAAAACCAGACAAAGACACCATAAGAAAATGCAAAACTATGGGTTAATAAGCCTTAGGAATATAGACACAAAATTCTTCAACAGTTTGTTAGAAAACCAAATATAGTGATATTATTAAAAGATTTCATATCAGAACCAAGTGGGATTTATTCCAGAAATACAATGTTAGATTATCATATGAAAATTTTTGGAAGTAATATTTAATATTAATAGAAGAATAAAAAAACATACAATCACCTCAATAGATACATAAAAATATTTCTACAAAATTAAAAATACTTTCATGATAAAAAACATTTAACAAATTGGAAATGTAAGAGAATGTCTTCAACTAGATAAAAATCATCTACAGAAAGCTTATAGCTGGCCAGGCATGGTGGCTCACGCCTATAATCCTAGCACTCTGGGAGGCCAAGGTGGGTGGATTGTTTGAACTCAGGAGTTTGAGACCAGCCTGAGCAAAAGTGAGACCCTGTCCCTACTAAAAAATAGAAAAATTGAGGCAAGAGGATTGCTTGATCCCGAGATGGAGATTGCTATGAGCTATGATGCCACAGCACTCTCCTCAAGGTGACAGCTTGATACTCTGTCTCAAAAAAGAAAGAAAGAAAGAAAGAAAGAAAGAAAGAAAGAAAGAAAGAAAGAAAGAAAGAAAGAAAGAAAGAAAAAGAGAGAAAGAAACTCTTACAGCTGACATTATAGTAGGGGTGAGAGACAATGCTTTTTCTCTAAGATCAGGAACACAAAGGTATTCCCTCTAGCCACTTCTGTTCAACATTGTAGAGGAGGTTATAGTCAGGGCAATTAGGCAAGCAAAGAAAATAAAAAGATGTCCAGAGATTAGAAAGGAAGATGTAAACCTATCCCTATTTGAGGATCTTGTATTTTGAAAATCCTAAGGAATTCACACCAAAAAAATTATTGGAGATGATGAGTTCAGTAAGACTAAATGGTGCAAATGTCAATATAAAAAATTAATTATATTCATATATTCTACTAAATAACAACCTAAAATGCAATTAAAAACAATTCTATTTGCAATAAATTAATAATAAAATAGTACAAATAAATTTAAATAAATAAGTGTAAGACTTATGCTCTGAAAATTTCAAAATATCATTGAAAGAAGGTAAAGATGTAAGTAGATAAAAAGTTATCTTGTTTTGATGTGTTGGAAGCCTTAATATTTTTATGATGATAGTATTTCCCAATTTGATCTATAGGTTCAATATAATCCCTATTAAAATCCTAGCTATATTATTGCAGAAATGCATAAGTTAATTCTAAAATTAGTATGGAAATGCAAGGAGTTGCAAATAGTCAAAATAGTTTTGATAAAAAAGAAATCTGGAGGACTTACACTTATGAATTTCAAAAGTTACTAAATCACTATAGTTATCAAGACAATGTGATACTGTTGTTAGGATAAGGATATAGATTCTTAGAATGGAGTATAATTGAGCATTCAGAACAAAACATATTGTTTTGAATATGGGTACAAAAATTGTTCAATGAGAAAAAAATAGTCTTTTCAACATAAAACGCTATGGCAGCAAGATATCCACATGCAAAAGAATGAAGGTGGATGGCTACCTCACACTATGTGCAAAAATTAACTCAAATGGATCAATAGCCTAATTGTAAATGTTAACACAATAAAAATCTTAGAAGAAAAAAATAAAAATCTTCACATAACCTTGGATTAGGCAATAGTAACAACAACAACAAAAATACTGGATAACATGAGTTTAATAAAATTTTTAAAACTCTGTGATTCAAAGGACATCATAATGAAAATGAAAAAAATATAAACAAAAAAATAGGCAAAAACATTTGCAAAGTATACAAGAGTCTGAATAGAGCTTACAACAGAGAACATACATAAATGACCAATAACCATATGAAAAGATGCTCAATATCATTAGCCACAGGAGATATGTGAACCAAAACCAAAATGAGATACAATTTCACAACCACTAGGATACCTATAGTCAAAAAGACAATAACAAATGTCAGTCTGGTCTACATGCAGTGGTGTTTTACAACTAATTGATCACAACCAGGTACAGATTCCTTTGCTCCGTTTCTAATCCCACAGACTCACTTGATTAACCTAAGAAAAAGTGTCAGTGAGGATATGAATTAATTGGAACCCCAATGTACAGTTGATAGAAATTTTAAAATGAACATCTATTATGGAAAACAGTTTAGCAGTTCCCCAGAAAAGTAAAGATAGAATTACAATATGACTTAGCAATTCCACTTCTAAGTATTTTCATAAGAAAATTTAAAATGTGTTCATGCAAAAATGTTCATAGCAGCCTTATTTATAACAACCAAAAGGTGAAAAGAAGTCAAAATGGCCATTAACTAATGAATGGAAGCAAAATGTAATATAGCCATAAAATGGAACATTACTTTGTTATGAAAAGGAGTGAAGTTTTTATATAATGAACATTCCTTACATGTGTCAAACTAAATGAATCTTGAAAGCATACTACATATTAGCTGGGCATTGTGGTGGGCGCCTGTAGTCCTAGCTACTTGGGAGGCTGAGGAAAGAAAATCAGTTAAGCCCAAGAGTCTGAGTTTGCTGCGAGCTGTGATGCCATGGCACTCTACCAAGGATGATATAGTGAGACTGTCTCAAAAAAAAATACTACATGAAAAATGTGAGACACTAAGGCCACATATTGAATGATTCTATTTATTTGAATTATCTAGACTTACAAATCTATAGAGACAAAAATAGATTAATGGTTATCAGAGGTTGGCAGAAAAGGAGAATGGGGAGTAACTGTTAATGGGTATGAGGTTTGTGGAAGAAAGTGATGACAATATTTTTTAAATTAGGTAGCACTAATTCTATGACTATAATTAAAAACCCACTAATTGTACAATATAATTCAATTTTTAGAATTAAATGAATTCTACCTTTATAAAACTTTTATAAAAATGAAATAACTTATACTTCCAATTTTAACCCTAAAATACCAGAGCCAAGAATATAAGTATTAATTGTGGGAGCAAGGAGCCAGGAGAAGGAAAGTTGAGATTATGCTGAGAACATAGAATATGAGATAGGCACTAGGAGAACACTACATGAAAATCATTAGAAGCATGTATTCAAGATGAAGTCAGGAATATATACCCAAGAATGAATTTAGAATAGCACCATGTATTATACTCCAGTAGCCATGCTAAATTCAGGGCATCATACCAAGGTTTTCCTTGCCCTGCTGTCAAACTTTTTATTCAGAATGTAAAAATAAGAAAAGAGGATTTGTTATTTCAAATCCAATACTAATATCAAGCATTGGCGAAATGGAAATGAATCTTGGAAAGACAGTAAGTGATCCTAGAGTTTTATGATAGCCAATGTAGATATGAGTGAGCATGAGTGAGTTATGGGTTAGGAGTGAGCAGATTTCAAAAACTTTGTATGATGCAATGATAGGAGAGTATAAGAGGAAATGTGGATCAAAGTCTGTGAGAGGCTAATAGAAGTTAAATCAACAGTACAATCAAGAAAGTACAGGACACAAAAGATTAACTGCCTGAATATCATGGTGTGACTTATTAGATTTTAACTTGCATAAAAGACAAAAGAAGAAGAAATAGCCAAGAACAATCCCTTATATGTGTCTAACATTTTATAGTTGGTAGTGTCATTCTCTAATTGACTATTTTTTCCTCATTCATTCATTCAGTAAACATTGGTATGTAGAAAACACCAGACAATAGTTATTTAAAAAAAAAATTTGTATCAAGAGACCAAACCTCAGACTGAGAGTGGAGGTTTTATAAAGGGATAACAAGCATAAAAAAGTCAATTACAGCAGAATAGATTAATGTTGTCATTTAAGAGTTTCATCTGCAAAAGTAATCAAAATAGATATCAAGTAATGGGAGCCCAGAGGAAGGCAAGAAAATTGTTCCCTAAAAGAATTTAAGGGATGAAAAGCATCCAAGTGTTTGGAGAAGTGTCAAAGACTGGAATTTCTTGAATTATAATTAGGAATCAATGAAACTGAGAAGTGGGAACAGTTTAGAACACTATTTCATGAAGAGGATACTGTATGTACTTTAACACAAGATACACAAAACATATACATATCTGTTATCTCATTTTACCATCATAATAAACCTGAGAAAAGGTAAGGCAATTTTTATGATCCACATTTTATAGTCAAGAAAACTGAGGCTTGGATTAGGAGAGAAAGCAATTTCCTTACAGGGGAAAATCTCAACCCTGGCCTTCTTCATACTCCTTGAATAGGAAAAATGAATAAAGTTATATGAACCTATAAGAGCAGAGTCAGAAAGGTAATTTTGTCTAAGAAAGAGGACTTTTGGCCCTTTTTGTGCTTTTATTTTTGGAACAAGATGAAGAAATAGAATATAGACCCTCTCCCTGGATCAGATTAGAAAGTACTGTCCCACTCCTATCATACTTACCAAGAAGAATGATCTTCAAGCAAGAACTGATAAAAAAAAAAAAGAACCGATAAAAAAAATCTTAGAAAATTGAAGCCCATAGTAAGTGAAAGAAAACACCAAGTTTTTCTCTATGAGTTTGAATCCCCAGGACCAAGGGAATTACATTTGATGGTCTTGCATGATCATGTAATGTCTAAAGAATCACAAAACTACTGCTACAAATTCTGAGAAATTATGGAGACCTGAATGGATACATGCTAGAATTCTAAAGACAGGGAATTATCCTCACATTCAGGACATACAAGAAGACATATATCAAATATTGAAAAAAAAACTATGAACTTGATATTTATTCCAAGCAAGACTTGTGCAACAAGAGTTTGTGGACACTTACTAAAGGAAGCTGTGATTTTTCAGAGCCAACATAGCTTCCCTGAGAACACTTCAGGCCAAGTGTATACAAGTCACCTATAGTTTGCCCAACCCCAAATTGGTGTATTTAGGACTTTTATAAAATTTGCATGTCATTACATAGTTAATATATTATGAATTTGTAATTCAGTAGCCTACTTTATTTTTTTTGAGACAGAGTCTCACTATGTTGTCCTTCGTAGAGTACTGTGAAATCACAGCTCACAGCAACCTCAAACTCTTAGGCTTAACTGATTCTCTTGCCTCAGCCTCCCAAGTAACTGGGACTACAGGTGCCCGCCATGACGCCCAGCTATTTTTGTTGTTGTTGTTGTTGTTGCAGTTGTCACTGTTGTTTAACAGGCCCAGGCCAAGCTTAAACCTGCCAGCCTCAGTGTATGTGGCTGGCGTGGTACCCATTGTGCTATGGGCACTGAGTCTCAGTAGCCTACTTTTTGAATTAACATAATTGTCCTCAGTATTCATCAAATGATTATTTATTTAATTTCTACTATGTGTAAATACTGTGCTGGGTTCTGATCATAAAATGCTGAATTATAATCTATTTCTCAATTTATTAAAATTTATTCATGATCAAACTCAATATTTAAGTATAGTCTATCATGCATATGTGTCATTATTTATTCAACCTAGCTCTTATTGATTCTCTTAAAATTATTTCCTTTTCATTCATTGATCTTTGTATTGGTTATTTTTTTTTTCATTTCAATTTTACTTAACTCTGCTCTGATCTTTGTTATTTCTCTTTTTTTTTTTGCTGGCTTTGGCCTTGACATGTTCTTCTTTTTCTAGTTTCCTGAGCTGGGGCATTAATTAAATTGTTAATTTATGAACTTGCTGTTTTTCTGTTGTAAGAATATAGTGCTATGAATTTTCCTGTTAGTACTGCTTTTTCTGTATCCCAAAGACTTGAGTAGCATGTGCTGCTTTTGGTGTTCAATTAAAAAACTCTTTTGATTTCCATACTGACTTTGTCATACACCCAAGGATTAGTCAGCAGCAGGTTGTTTAATTTCCATGTGTTTGTGTAGTTTGAAAGTAGCAATTAAAGTTTATTTTTAGTTTTATTCAATAGTTGTTTGAAAAAATACATGGTGTGATTTTTATTTATTTATTTATTTATTTTGGCTTGAGACAGAGTTTTGCCCTGTCACCCTGGGTACAGTGTTGTGTCATCATAGCTCACAGCAACTTCAAGCTCTTGGGCTCATGTGATCTACTTACTTCAGTTTTTCATTTTTAGTAGAGACAAGGTCTTGCTCTTGCTTAGGCAGGTCTCCAACTCATGAGTTTAGGTAATCCACCAGCCTTAGCCTCACAGAATGTTAGGATTACAGGTGTGAGCCATCATGCCCAGCCCTAATTTTGATATTTTTATTTGGCTGAGACTTGTTCTGTGGACTAATATATGATCTATTTTATATCATTATTCATCTTGGAAAATGTTCCATGTGCTGATGAGAATAATGTATGTATATTTTACAGTTTGAGGGTAGAATGGTCTATAAATATCTGTTAGGTCCATTGGTTTAGATTCGTGTTTATGTCCAGCATCTCCCGGCATGGTTACAGGATTTCCATCAATGACAAGCTTCCCATTCTCAGCCTTGATTATGCCATGAAATTTGCCATGGGTGGAAGCATACTGGAACCTGTAAACCATGTAGTTGAGGTCAATGAAGGGGTTTTTGATGGCAACAGTATCCACTTTACCAGAGTTAAAAGTGGCCCTGGTGACCAGGCACCCAATATGGACAAACCCATTTATTCCATGGTGACTCAGGGATATGGCTGGCACTGCACAAGATGCTGCAGCTGTCTGTTGAACAGGAAGACCAGAGAGCCCCATGCTCTTCTTACAGATCTCAACTCAAGAGTTTTTTTATTAGAGGATCTTTCACTTCCTTCCCTGACAGGTCAATTCCTCATGACACCTTACACACTTTTTTTTTTACAATATTTGTATTCCTGTAATTGCACATTAACATCTATGATTTTCTAATTAATGTTTTCCCCTTTCACTGAATTGAAATCTCAGCAAAGTGAATTCTCATGTATGTTTTTGTTTGCCAGTGAATACAAACATCTAACATAGCACCTATCATATAGTATATGGTAAAATATAATTGTCAAATAAATTATAAATAATTCAATGAATGAATGACCTGTTACTTCTTGTATGGAGACATTTAGAAAAATAGAGTACTTCCTTTGTGTATGTACTCTCACATCTATACAATGGCAGCTGATCATAACAGGAGGCTTGCATCAAAATTTGCCAAGACTAGAAGCCAAGATCAAGCCATGAAATGGCCATACAATTTAAGCTAGTATAGGGATGTTAAAAGTACAGTACCATACACATAGTTTGGATTTTAATAAATCCTTATTGAATCACTGACTTGGTAGAGAGTGAGGAGTTGTTTGAATATTGTACAAAGTGCAATAAGTGAGGAAAATATGTAGAATAAACTCTTCTTTCCTGAATGAGTTTAAAAAAATGGAAATGGGAAATGGCACACACCCAGACTTGGAATTGAAGAAGACAAGGAAGGTATTGTTAGAAGCTGTTTTTCTCCATTTAATTTGATTTTAGAAGTTTGGGGTAGGTCTAAGTGTAAAAGTGCTTTGGAGAATTCAGATTTTGAGATGCAATTCCTTCAATTCATATATTAATCTTGGAGTACTGCGTCCAACATTGAAATACATAATTTTAAAAAGATACAAAAAGTTTGAACAGTATCTGGAAAAGAGTGACAAATGTGACTAAAATATAGGTGAAAATCCTATATGCCTCTCACCAAAAAAGCTGTTTGTGAGAGAGCAGTGAAAAGACTCTGTGCAGGCATACTTGTAAGAAACTGAGGCTGAATCCCATGTGGCCAGGTTAGTTGCAAGCCTAACATGACCAGGGCTTTGGCTGGAATAGCATTTCTAGACTGCGTTAAGGAATTATGTTTGACTTTATAAGGTCAATGAAAAAGCCCTTTGGAAAACTGGCCAGATACCCATCAGTAACCTTTCCTGATCTGTGGTGAGTGATGATGGTCACTTGTTTATGGGTCTGGGAATAGAAATGTGTTAGAAGACCTCAAGTGAAGAGGAATTTACCCAATGCATACAGGTATCTAATGGCACAGATGAAACCTAGGCTCATGAAAGGCTTTTGAGAAGTGCAGCCTGAGAATTTCTATAAAAGGCTCCAGCAAAACCCCCCTGACTTAAGGCCTACATGGGAGTAGAGGTTTACACACAAATTCCTGTATGCTCAATAAGTTTCTCTATGCTTTGCTTAAAGATTCAAAGTAACTGCCTCCAAATGGCATGGTCAGTAGAACAGGCATTCAAATCTTCTCTTTCTTCGGTAGCCTCAGGCTTCATCAGATAAGATCAAAGAAAGTAACAACTGACAACATGTTCTTCATTAAGTTATGTTAAACTGTGTTATGTTGAAATGGTTATGCTTAAAGGTGTATGTTGGGTGCATGATCAGATTACCAGGGAGGAGCTACTTACAGGGTGGATGGTCATTAGATGATTAAATGAATTAATGAAGTCATTGATGTCCAATGCACATGTGCAGAGGGATTGTAATGAAAATTAATGAGATCATTGCTGTTTAGTGTGCATGCACAAGATTCCCTATATAAACCAACAGCAAATAAAGAAAGTTTGCCATTTTGCCTGAGTGAGCAGATGGTCACCTTTATTTAAAACACAATTTCAGTAAGTGTGCTTATTCTTTGCGACGTGGCTTTTCCGTGAGACCCTTAACAGCAACACTAAAATACAATCAAATAAGGTCTAGAGTGGAACTGAAATTCTTCAGCCCAGGAAAAAGAGGGCTAATGGTGGTTTCATTTTTTTCAGAGTTTTTGTCTTATTTTGCCCAGAAAAGTAACTATCTTCCATGTCTACTGAGGGGAGATGAAAAGGATATGATCTTATCAGCAACTTAAAAAGTTATTAAACATAATGAACTTCCTGACAGTAAGGACTGTTAGTTACAGAAATTAGTGATTTATGGGATTCCAGAATCTTCTTTACCAAAAACCTTTAAAAAAAATAGTTCAACTCCTCATAATTTAGAAGTTTTTGTTAGAAGGTAAGAACAGGGCTAGGGTTCACATGGCTAGTGAGAGGACTATATGACTTCTCAAATCCCTTCCAGTCCTAGATATTTATAAATAATAAAAGGCTAACCAAAGTATTTAACACATTAAAACCCTTAACAAACATGGCCCTCCAGAAGAAAATTGTCGTGATGTTGTTATGAAATGCATAGATATTACTTCTCAGCAGCAGTCAGTAGAAACAAATATTTATTGCATCCTGGTAGGGAATAGAACTCATACATAATTATAATTTGCTATGAAATGTAGAGGTACTATAATAAGCATTAAAGAAATAGTACTGAACACAAGTACAATAGGCTGAGCCTAAGAAGTGCAGGCTATTTCCATAATTCAGTCATGGTGCAAAAATGAAAGATAATACATGGAATTATATATGCCACACACATAACATTCAAAAAAGTGAGTTAATTGGACTTATATGCCTAAGAAGAAAATGAATTCATTCATTTTTATTTATTCATTTGTTTTTAGAAGACAGTAAAAGTAAATGACCATGGGGCTGCTGTACAACACTGAGGATCAGCAGAGAGCTTGCCAAACCATCACCAAAGAAAAGAAAAAGAAGAAAACATATTCTACATAGTGTCTGTGTGACAGAGCATTTTTGGGTTTTTTATGCTACTCTCAATTCATATGCATAACTTATTTCAGTATACACTGGGATTTTGCCCATGTGGACTGTAGACAGCATATAGTTCTTAGTAGCAAAATTTTAATATAATTAATATATTGCATTGAATGTGACTCTATGAAACTGTCTCATCTATAGTTTTGGAGAGATTATTTTAAACAAAGAGAGATACAAGGTTTGGTTTAATTTAGATACTGCTGAATTCAGTCTCTGCTATCTTTTGTTGGCAGCAGAGAAACCCAAATCAAAACCAAAACTTCTCCAAGATTTCCTTCTTCTTTTAGAAGAGACATATGTCACAACTTTTGCAAAGAAATTTGGCTTATTGTGTTTTAGAAACGCAGCTCAGTAAGTATATCAAAGATAAACTGCTCTAGGAAGCTAATGTTATACATCAAAGTGTTGGAAAGTGAAAGAGAGAGCAGAGGATGCCAAGTTACTAAATTTATAAATGTATAAGTCTGAGATTTCCCAATAATCACTAAATGTTCTATGTTGGTATTGAATAGACCTGGAAGCTCTGATTGCCATTGCACAGATTGTGATCCACCTGTCTTTCAGTATTTGAACACTCAGTTCTTGGTCTCATGCTGTGAAAACAGTCAGCTTCCCATGCGTTCTGTATAATAGGAGTAATTCATGAGTCTATCTATAAAGGCAATCATAATGCATGCAATAAAAGGTTATGTAAAGCCCATGTTTGAATGAAGTGACTTCAGTAAACTCAGTGCAAGTTTCAAACATCACTACTATATTTGAACTGATTTACAAATCCTATAGATCTTTGGCTGGTAATCCATATCCTTTTGAAGGCAGAGAGGGGAAAAAATATTGATGACATAGACTCTACCTAAATCTCAAACTGCTGCAATTTCTTTACTTTTCTGCCTCATATTCATTAAACAACCTTACAATTTGGGGATCTAAGAGAAATAGTAAGAAAAGATGGGTGCTGTGAAATTCATCCAATGCCAACTGGGAAAAGCACAAGACGAACTCTGCAAATTACTTTTGCAATTTTTTTTCTCTTTTTTATTTCAGATTAATATGAGGATACAAATGGTTAAGATACATAAGTTGTGTTTGTCAGGAAAAGGTCAAGTGTAATTGAACCCTTTACTCAGGAGTTGTGCTGTATAACCTTACATTTCACCAGTTAGTTGAGAGTTTGATAATCCCTCTCCATTTTCCTCTCATTCCTCTCCTTGTTAGAAGGCAGGAAGAGGGTTCCTCCTACCTCTTCCTCACTTGAATTTTATTGTGTTTTTCTTCCTAGAGGTGTGTAGCTGTTTTCTATTGGGTTCATATTAGTAATGAGCACATTGGATACTTGCTTTCCCATTCTTGTGATACTTTACCAAGAAGAAAGTTCTTTAACTCCATACAGGTTAAAACAAAGGTTGTAAAGTCTCCATCATTTTTATGAGCAAATAGTATGCCATAGTATACATATACCACAGTTTATTAATCCATTAATCCATTTAGTATTTCATAGTATACATATACCATGGCTTATTAATCCATTATTAATCACATGAATTAATTCCACTGAATTGAGCTATAGTAACCATTCTAGCACAAATGTTCTTATGGTAAAATGACTTTTTTCTTCTGGTTCCCTACCTAGCCATGGGATTGTGGAACCAAACAGAAGGTCTACTTTTAGCATTTTGAAGATTCTCTATAATTCTTTCCATAGAAACTGTATTAGTTTGTAACATGACCAACAGTGTGTTTCCTCCTGTCCATATCCACACCAGCATCTGTACCTTTGGAATGTCATGATGTGGGCTATTCTCAGGGGAGTTAGGTAATATCTCAAGGTGGTTTTGATTTACATTTCTCTAATGATTAGGGAAGATGAGCATTTTTTTCATGCCTTTGTTGGTCATTTGCCTCTCTTATTCAGAGAGGTTCTCTTTATGGTTCTTGCACATTTATAAATAGTATTTTTTATTCTAGTTACCATCTCTTTATCAGATTTATAGCATGCAAATATCTTCTCCCATTTTAAAGGTTGCCTGTTTGCTTTAGTTGTTGTTCACTTAGCTATGCAGAAGTTCTTTAACTTGATCAGATCTCATTTATTTATTTTTGATGTTGGTAAAATTGCCAGTGGGGTCATCTTCATAAAATCTTTCTTCAGGCCAGTAATGTCAAGAGCTTTTCCCACACTTTCTTTAAGAATTTTTATAGTTTTGTTTCTTATATTTAAATATTGTATCCAGAGAGAGTAGGTTTTTGTTAGTAGTGAGAAGTGTGGGTCCAGTTTCAGTCTTCTACATGTGGCTAACCAATTGTATCAGCATCATTTATTAAATATAGATTATATTCCCCAATATATGCTTTTGAAGCACAGATTGAAGATCAGTTGGCAATATAGGTCTGGTTTATCTCTAGGTTATCTATTCTACTCCATAGATCTACATCTCTATTTTTGTGCTAGTACTACATAGTTTTAATTGCCACAGACTTGCAGTACAACCTAAAGTCTAGTAACATGTCTTCATATTTATTCTTACTTTTTAGAATTACATCAGGTTTTATTTCTGATAACGTATGAAAGGAGGTACTCTATTTTCAAGTTCTTCAAAGTATGATGTTGGTGCATTGCTGGGGATAGCATAAAATCTGAAGATCACTTAGAGAAATATGGACATTTTAGCAATGTTAATTCATCCCAGTCATGAGCATGGTATCTTGTTCCATTTGTTTATGTCTTCTGCTATCTATTTTCTCAGGGTTTCCAAGTTCTCTCTATAGAGATCCTTTATGTCCGCTGTCAGATATATTACCAGGTATTTAATTTTTGGGGGGGCAATTGTGAAGGGTATTGTGTTCTTGATTTGCTTCTCAGTTTGACTGTTATTGCCATACACAAAAGCTACTTATTTCTGGATATTGATTTTAAATTCTGAGATATTAATGTATTTTCTTTTTACTTCCAGGACCCTTGTGGTTGAATCCCTAGATTTTTCTAAGTATAAGATCATATCATCAGTAAAGAACCAGAGTTTGACTTGCTATGTCACAATTTGAATATCCCTGATATCCTTCTCTTGCCTAATTACAGTGGCTAGGCACTATGTTAAATAGTAGCAGCAATAGCAGGCATCCTTCTCTGGTTCCATTTCTAACTGGACATGCTTTCACGTTTACTCCATTCATTATGACATTGACTGTGAGTATGTTATAAATTGCTTCTTTTACAAAATGTCTCATCTTTACCTATTTTCTGAAGTGTTCCTGTTAGAAAAGAATGCTAAATTTTGTTTAATGTATTTTCTGAATCTATTGAGAGGGTCTTATCCAAGGACTATCCAAAGTAGTACCCTGGGTATGTGGTTGTGGGGATGTTTGATTTTCCTTTTCCAATTGTTCCCTGTGGAGAGCAGGGTGACTTAATTGCTGGTATTTCTCCACAGCTAAGACTTCAATCCACTAGGGTAGGACAGAGACCAGCTGAAAACAAGACAGAGCCACTTAGCCCCACCACACCAAGCAAGCCCCCAGTTTCTCAGGCCATAGCACTGTACAGGTCCTTGGCAAAGCTCTAGGGAAAAGCATACAGACACCAGTTCAAGCTTTTGGTCAAAGGGCTAGTTAATCACTACCACTGGAGCCCCCAACCCAACTTCTCCTTATCTATTCATCTAGCCAAATGGTGTAAAATAAGCATGGGGGCTGAATCAGTAGAAAAACTCCGATAACATGAATAACCAGAGTAGATCAACCCCCCCTCAAGGAAGGATATGGCAGACACAACTGAAGTACCCACTCATAAACAGCTGGCTGAGATATCAGAATTTGGATTGCAAATAAGATTAATAGAATTAAGGCAAAGTTGGAATTAGAAATTCAAAGAGCATTTCAAAAGTTTTCTCAAAAATTCAATGAGTTTAAAGACAACATCACTAAAGATTTTGACGCATTGAGGCAAGAACGTGCAGCCCTCAAAGATCTGAAAAATACAATAGAATTCCTTGGTAACAATGGAGTAGGCAGAAGAAAGGATCTCTGATATTGAAGACAAAGCATTTGAACACACCGAAGTACTCAAAGAGGAAGAGAAATTGAGAGCAAAAATGGATCATTCTCTCAGAGAGCTCTGGGATAATTTAAAGAGATCTAATATTCTCTTTATAGGAATACCTAAAAGCAACAAAGTTGCTTCGCAAAACATAGAGGCTCTTCTTCATGAAATTATGAAAGAGAACTTTTGAGACATGCATGGCAAGAGATTCTGAAATTAAGATAGAAGACAGTTTCAGAACCCCAGCATGACTCAACCCAAATAAGACATCCCTCAGGTACATCATAATTAGCTTCACTAAAGTTAATATGAAAGAGAAAATTCTGAAAGCAGCCAGATGTAAGAAAACCATAATGAACAAGGGGAAGAATATTAGAATAACTGCAGATCTCTCTGATAAAACCTTTCAGGCTAGAAGAGGGTAGTCATTGACTATTAATCTCCTAAAACAAAATAACTTTCAACCCAGGATCCTGCATCCAGCTAAAGTGAGTTTCATGTATGATGGAGAAATTAAATACTTTAATGACATTCATAAGTTGAAAAAATTTGCCATAACTAAACCAGCTCTCCAGGATATTCTCAGAACTATCCTCCCTAATGACCAGTGCAATCCTCAACCACAAAAGTAAAATCAAAATAACTCAGATACTTTTGATCAAATTTCAACTTCCACAGTGTAGAAAGGATTAAAAATGTCCACTGGATATTTGAAAAACTTGATAACAAAGTTTCACCAGGCTTATCAATATTCTCAATTAATGTGAATGGCTTAAATTGTCCTCTAAAGAGGAATAAGTTGGCTGACTAGATACAAAAACTCAGGCAAGATATCTGCTGCATATAAGAATCTCATCATACCTTAAAATCTAAATATAGACTCGTGAAAGTATGGTCATCTGTATTCTAGGCAAATGGAAAGCAGAAAAAAGCAGGTGTTGCAATTTTATTCACAGATACAATAGGTTTTAAACCAACAAAAGTAAGCAAGGATAAGGATGGTCACTTTATATTTGTTGAGGGTAATACTCAATATGATGAGATCTCAATTATATATATGCACCCAACCAGAATGCACCTCAATTTATAAGAGATACTCTAACAGACATGAGCAACTTGATTTCTTCCAGCTCCATCACACTCAGAGATTTTACCACTCCTTTGGCAGTGTTGGATAGATCCTCCAATAAGAAGCTAAGCAAAGATTTTTAGATTTAAACTTAACCATTCAACATGCAGATTTAGTAGATATCTACAGAACATTTCATCCTAATAAAACTGAAGACACATTTTTCTCATCAGCCCATGGAACATACCCCAAAATCAATCACATCTTAGGCCACAAGTATGACCTCAGCAAATTTAAAAGGATAGAAAATATTCCTTGCATCTTCTTGGAACATCATGGAATAAAAGTTGAACTCAGTAACAACAGGAATATGCAGAATCATACAAAAACATGGAAGCTAAATAAATACATGGTGAATGATAGGTGGGTCAGAGATGAGATCAAGAAGGAAATTAGCAAATTTTTAGAAGAAAACAATAATGAAGACATGAATTATCAGAACCTCTGAGGTACCAGATATCCAGTCCTAAGAGGGAAATTTATAGCACTGCAAGCCTTCCTCAAGAGAATGGAAAGAGAAGAAGTTAACAACTTAATGGGACATCTTAAGCAACTGGAAAAGGAAGAACACTCCAATCCCAAACCCAGCAAAAGAAAAGAAATAACGAAAATTAGAGCAGAATCAAGTGAAATTGAAAACAAAAGGATTATACAACAGATCAATAAATCAAAAAGTTGGTTTTTTGAAAGGTAAATAAAATAGTTAAACATTGGGCCAACCTAAACAAAACAAAAAAAGAGTAAAATCTCTCATTTCATCAATCAGAAATGGTCAAGACAAAATAACAACAGACCCCTTAGAAATTCAAAAAATCCTTAATGAATATTACAGGAAATTTTATTCTCAGAAATATGAAAATATGAAGGAAATAGACAAATACCTGGAAGCATTCTACCTTCCAAGACTTACCCAGAATGAAGTGGAAATGTTAACAGGCCTATGTCAAGTTCTGAAATAGCATCAACTACAAGAAATCTACCTAAAAAGAAAAGCATGGAACCAGATGCTTCACGTCAGAATTCTACTAAACCTTTAAAGAGAAACTATTACCTATATTACTTAACCTTTTCCAAAATACAGAAAAAAAGGAATACTACCCAACACATTCTATGAAGCAAATATCACCTTGATCCCCAAACCAGGAAAAGACCCAACAAGAAAAGAAAATTGGGTGGGCAAGGGAATTGAAGAGAAATTTCTCTGAAGAAGATTGGCACACGGCCTACAGATATATGAAAAAATGCTCACCATCCTTAATCATCAGAGAAATGCAAATCAAAACTACTTTGAGATATCACCTAACTCCAGTAAGATTAGACCATATCACTAAATCCCAAAACCAGAGATGCTGGCGTGGATGTGGAGAAAAGGGAACAGTCCTACACTGCTGGTGGGAATATAAACCAATACGTTCCTTTTGGAAAGACATCTGGAGAATGCTTAGAGAACTAAAAATAGACCTGCCACTTGACCCTGCAATTCCTGTATTAGGTATATTTCCCAATGACCAAAAATTGCATTACAACAACGATATTTGTACCAGAATGTTTATTGCAGCCCAATTCATAATTGACAGATCATGGAAGAAGCCCAAGTGCCCATCGATCCACGAATGGATCAACAAACTGTGGTATATGTACACCATGGAATACCATGCAGCCATAAAGAAAGATGGAGACTTTACGTCCTTCATGTTCACATGCATGGAGTTGGAAAATGTTCTTTTTAACAAAGTATCATAGGAATGGAAGAAAAAGTATCCAGTGTACACACCCCTATTATGAAATTAATTTAAACCTTTTACATGAAACCTATAACCTAATAACAACCTAAGAATATGGAGAAGGGGGAGGGAGAGGGGAGGGGGGAATGGGTGGAGGGAGGGGGATTGGAGGGTTCACTTCTGTGGTTTATCTTACAAGGGTACAAGTGAATCTTTCTATGAGTAGAATATGAACATTTTAACACAATAACTAAGAAAATAACATGAAGGCTATGTTAACCAGTTTGATGGAAGTGTTTGGGATTGTGTGTGAAAACACCACACTGTACCCTAGAAGTGCATTAATGTACACAGTTACCATTCAATAAAAAAAGAAAAGAAAATTATAGACCAATTTCAGTAATAAATACTGTTGCAAAAATATTCAACAAGATCCTAACAAACAGAAGCCACCAATCAAATTATACACCATGACCAAGTGGGTTTTATCCCAGGATCTCAAGGATGGTTCAACATATGTAAATCTATAAATGTAATTCATCACATAAACAAATTAAAAAACAAAGACCATATGATTCTCTCAACTGATGTAGAAAAAGGTTTTGATAATATACAGCATCCCTTCATGATCAGAACACTTAAGAAAATTGGTATAAAAAGGACATTTCTTAAACTGATAGAGGCCATCTACAGCAAACCCACAGCCAATATCGTATTGAATGGAGTTAAGTTGAAATCATTTCCACTCAGATCAGGAATGAGGCAAGGATGCCCATTGTCTCCATTGCTCTTTAACATTGCAATGTAAGTTTTAGCCATTGCAACAAGGGAAGAAAAGGCAATCAAGGGTAACCATATAGGGTCAGAAGGGATTGAGCTTTCACTTTTCACAGATGATATGATTGTATATCTGGAAAACACCACGGATTCAACTACAAAACTCCCAGAAGCCAAGACATTACTCAGAAATAAAAACAAAGCAGGAGGAATCATGCTACCAGATCTCAGCCTATACTATAAATTGATAGTGATCAAAACAATATGATAGTGGCACAAAAGCAGAGAGGTAGATGTATGGAACAGAATAGAGAATCAAGAGATGAACCCAGCTACTTACTGTTATTTGATCTTTGACAAGCCAATTAAAATCATTGACTGGAGAAAAGATTCTCTATTTAACAAATGGTGTTGGGTGAACTGGCTGGCGACCTGTAGAAGACTGAAACTGGACCCACACCTTTCACCATTAACTAAGATAGAGTCTCACTGGATTAAAGATTTAAATTTAGGACGTGAAACTATAAAAATACTAGAATAAATTGTAGAGAAACACTTGAAGAAATTGGCCTGGCTAAAAATATTATGATGATGACTCCCTGGGCAATCGAAGCCACATCAAAAATATACTACTGGGACTTGATCAAACTGAAAAGCTTCTGCACACTCAAGAACAAATTAAGTAAAGCAA
>CAUYTI010041593.1:0-43783 GCA_963575145.1 Galago senegalensis
CCCAGCTACTTGGGAGGCGGAGGCAAGAGACTCGCTTGAGCCCAGGAGTTGGAGGTTGCTGTGAGCTGTAATGCCACGGCACTCTACCCAGGGGGATAGCTTGAGGCTCTGTCTCAAAAAAAAAAAAAAAAAAAAAAAGAAAAGTGTCTCTGGTTTTTTTTGCCCATCACTTGCAGAGATTCTGATTTAGGAGGCCTGGAGTGGCACCCAGGAATCTTCATTTTTTTTACCAAGCACACATGTGATTCCATTGTTGAACTTCATTAAAGAAAAATGACAATAATCTATTAAAAACACACACACACATAAAGAAACATTTTTCTGGAAGTTAGGGAAGGACTTCATTAAAGTTAACAAGGAATAATGTGGTGAGTTCCTTGAAAGAGATAAATGATGTTTAAAAAACATTCAGCAATGAAAAGCAAAAAATAATTCAATGACTAGCAAAGGGAATCGGGAAAGGGGAAAAATAATTCAAAGATTGGCAAAGGAAATTATGAACCTCTGAACTTGTATGCACATGTAATGTGGGCTTCTTTGCCCCTTTTCTGAACAAGATCCATACAGGTGTATTTCATCGGATTTTCAAAGAGGCCACAACTCAAAATGTGTAAGAATTCCTAAGTCAGAAAAAGTGCCATTTCCCTTGAACTTTAAAGGAAGGCTTGGATTTGAGCAGCCAGAAGTGGAAGTCTCAACAATAAAAATGGCAGGAACAAAGGGACAGACCAAGAAAAGCAAGACATCTGTTTGTGGCGCAGTCAGTGTGGGTAGAGTGTGAGAGATGCCTACAGGACAATCGTGGGAAATAGGTAAGGGAAAGATGATGGCGATCCTTGATTGTCAATTATTTGTAATGTCATAAAAAGCCATGGAAGGTTCAGGGGCAGAAAGGGGATGTGTTGAATCTGCACTTCAAAAATACAAAGCCCTCCTGTGTTCAGGCAGGACTGTAGAGTAGAGAGAATGGCGAAGGTTCTAGACAGGAGGCTATGACTGGTCCTCAAAAGAAGACCGAGTATGCGAAAAGCAAGAAATAGAAACAAGGCATATTGTTAAAGGAGAATTGATGATACTTTACCATTAATTGAATGTAGAGTCAAGTCAAGAGTGACCAACTGAGTTTGACTGACAAAGAGAAAAGATGTATCATTGGCAGGAGAAGGTATCTCAGGTGTAAGAACATCAACTAACATTTTTTGAACCAAAACTCTATCCCAGGTACTAAGCATGCAAGTTGGGTACATTATCTCTTTTAATCCTCTCAAGAATTCTGTGAAGTTTAGTACTTTTATTTTCCCATTTCACAGATAAGGAAAGAGGCACAAAATGAATTTCTTAGGGTCACACAGCTAAAGCAGAGAGGGGCTGAGGCTGGAACCCAGTCCCATACAACTTGAGAAGCTCTGTTCTTCATTAGATTATACCATTTTGATGGAAGTGAGTGCTGATTCCAATTTAGATCCTCTATTTCAATGTGTCTTTTGAACATTCACGAAGATATGTCTGCAAAGCATTTGGAAAAGTGTAAGTGGGATTTGGGACAGCGGTCAGAAGTGGAGGCAGTGGGATATGGATGGTGGTGAGGCTGCAGGGACAGACAAGATCCTTCAAGTGGAAAGGATAGTGGGGTCGACAGAGGGCTAAATGCAGGACCCAATGACCACCCATAGTTGGAGAGAGGAGGAAGCACAAAAGTCAAGGACAAAGGGCAGAGAAAAAGGACTCAGAAGTGGCGTGGAATGATCAGGATAGGACACCGTCATGTCAACCAAGCTAAGTGACAGTTACAAAAAAGAGTGGCCACCTATCTGCTGCGGAGAGGTGAAAGAAGGGGGAGGAACAAGATGAATCCTTTGAAGTTGTCAATTAAGAAATGTCCAGTTGTGTAGAGAGTAATTTGAGTTAATGGGGACCAGCAAGTAATTTGAGTTAATGGGGACCAGCAAGAAAGATGTTCAAGGCTGACTGGGCAGCAATGGATGGTGTAGAACAGTGGGGATGACATAGCACAATTAGCAGTTCAAGGAGGTAGCAGGGCTCAAGGAAAAAGCTTTTGTTTTCACTGATTGGTGCCCAGGGAGTTGAGCATGTTAAGAGACTAAAGAAAAAAATGCAGAGGTGAGGAGTGACGGACTGTGGGAGGCAAAGTGGGGAGACATGATGGAGTAACCTGGGACCCAGGAGAAGGGCTGGCCTTGGACAGGCAGCAGAGGGTCTGTCCTCCCAGAGAGAAGAAAAGCATAAAGATAAACGCAGATAAAGAGCTTGGGGAGAGATGACGGACTAGGAGGCAATCATTGCTGATGACTTCTCTTTGGAGGCAAAGAGCCTGAGAGGGCAGAAGAAAAGTGGCAGGGATTCAGAAGTGCTCTGGGGGGTCCAGAAAGGTGTTGGCGAAGTTAGGCTAATGCCCTTGGCCATTAGAATTGAGTCCACTCTAAGTTAATACCAAATTTCCCCAAGATTAAAAACATTATGCATATACCACGTTTTATTAATCACGCCTGCGTTGGTGGGTACTTGGATCGTTCCCACGTCTTTGCAATTGTGAATCGCGCTGCTACAAACAGCACAGGCGATTATAAACTTACCTTTTTTTTTGTTGTCCATATACTCAGCAATGAGATTGCTGCATCCAATGGTAGGTCTACTTTAAGTTCTTTGAGGTATCTACATACAATTTTCCATAGAGGCTGTACTAGTGAAAAACTGGCCATTTCGTCTAAGTGAAACGTCCCAGAAATGGAGAAACAAACACAAGACCAGCTTGGAACTGATTGGTCAACGCTTAAAATGTACACGTGGGAGCAAATCTCAAAGAAAATCAAGTGGGGCAAGGAGTGGGCAAATTCACCCCTGCTGGATACGGTGCACACTGTGTGGGTGGGGAGCTCACTTATAACCTTGACTCAATGTGTGCAGAAACAAACTCTGAAAACCAAGCACGTGTACCCCCTCATAGCCTGAAACTTAAAAAAAAAAATTATGATAGCATTCCTAGAAAACTGCCATCATTATTGTCTGATTACCATATTGTAATAACAGTAATGATAGACTCCTGGAGTGTGCCAGCAGAACCTCTACAATTAATCTAGGGGTAGAGCTCAAACAAACAAGAAATACTCTAACCCATCCTTCTGGAAATAATCACCTAGCTGTTGGGCCTTCTCCTCGGTATCCTCTTTTGATTTGAGGAGCCACTGAGGAGTAATTGTAACTTTGCCTTTGCAGAAAGAGGTCTTGCAGCTGCTCAGTGGTTCTGCAGCCCCTGAATACCTCAGCAATCTGGATGACAGAGCTGCCCCTTGGGTTTCCTATTGGGTAGCTTTATTGCAAGCTTACAGTAAATGTCTTATTACATCCAGATGAACAGAGAGGCTAGACTCGCCTCCCTGGGACCAATTAATTGGGGCTGGACAGACTTCCTACAACTCTCACAGCTGTCAGGCTCTACCACCAGAGAGGTTAAGTGACTTGTCCAAGGTCACAGAGGAGGTAACCAAGCTACTTCTTAAACTACATCTCCAGGACCAATGCTCTTTCTTCTATACCTTGAAGAAGAGTTTATATACAAAGTGTCATGAGGAAATGTCTTCCTATAAAGAAACAAACCCTTTTACGGTCTTTTAAAAACCACTGGCTTCAGGTTTCCCTCCTCAGTGGAGGATAAACACTCAAAGACATATGGCAGCCAGACACGAACACAAAAATGTCTCACGGTGTTTTTAATCATTTCACATTCTCCCATCACCGAGGGTATTAGTTTTCTAACGAGTTATCACAAATGCAATAGCTTAAAACAACACGAATTTATTCTCTTAGAATTCTGGAGGCCAGAACTCTGAAATGAGTTTCTCTGGGCTAAGTCAACGTGTCAGCAGGGCCGGCTTTGCGGAGCTTCCAGGAGAAAATTTGTTTCCTTGCCCTTTCCAGTTTCCTTTGGCAGGGTGCACCCTTGGCTCAGGGCCTTCTTCCTCCAGTTTCAAAGCCAGCAGTGGAGTTTCTTCAAACCTCTCCCTCAGTCTGTTTCTGTTATCTATCTGACCCCGACTCCCCCTGCCTCACTCATAAAAGAACCTCGTGGTTTCATGAGGCCCATCCAGATATCTAGGGCAATCTCCCCTTCTCAGGTTCCTTAACTTAATCACATTGGCAAAGACCCTATCACCATGGAAGGCCACATGTGCAGTTTCTAGGCGGGGGAGGCATTAGTCAGCGCGCAACATGGCGTATGGAACCAATATATACCGTTACAGACATGTGCAAATAAATCACTTAGCAAGTATTTATTCAATGCTTACTACATGCCAAGCTGTAATATAGAGGTGGTGAAAGAAACATGGACAAAAGACATTATCTTTCCAAACATGGAAAGAAGGACATTATTGATATAAGACATGTTCTCTTGACTAAAGTTCTTCACAATATTTTAGGAAGAAGAAACTAATAATCATGAAATAATTGTATTCCTAACTCTGTGACACTAGCTATGAATACTATGGGCTTACATTTGAGTTCCATAGGTTGGAACAATCCATAAAGTTTTCATGGGGAAAAAGCAGAGATTTACATGCGATACGTAGGACATGGATGGAACAGGGAGGGAGGGAAATAAGCCACCCAGTCTAAATGGGTTGGGCTGCAGGAGCCACAAGAATGGATCAAGGCTGAGACACACAGAGATTCTTCTAGATCAGGGTCAACAAACTACATACAAGCCAGAGGCCAAATGCAGTCCTCCACCTGTTTTTGGAAGTGAAGTTTTATTGGAACGCAGCCATGTTCCTTTGAGCTATGGCTGCTTTCGTGCTATGATGGCAGAGATGGAAAGTTGTAACGTGGACCATGTAGCCCACTGCATTGGTGAATTTTAGCTGTCAGCTTGACTAGGTTGTGGGATACTTAGATGTCTGGTGAAGAATTGTTTCTGGGTGTATCTGTGAGTTATCTTCAGAGGAGATTGGCATGTTAAGTCACAGGACTGAGAGAGGAAGACTTGGCCTCAGTGTGTATGGGCACCATCCAATCAGCTGCCAGCCAGGCTGATTGGGACAGGCAGGTGAAAAAGAAGTTATTTCTCCTCTCCTCTCCTCTCCTCTCCTCTCTTCTCCTCTCCTCTCCCCTCCCCTCCCCTCCCCTCCCCTCCCCTCCCCTCCCCTTTTCTTCGCTTCCCTCTCCTTCTTCCTGAGTAAGATGCCTTTCTCCTTCTGCCATTGGACCTCAGACTCGAGATTCTTCAGCTTTTATACTCAGAGACTTACACCTGAGGCCGCTTATATTTAGTGGCCTTCTAGGGACCCTTAAGCCTTCAGATTGGGGACTGGACTGCCTGGTTCTAAGGCTCCCAGGCTTTGACTGAGCCACACTACCCACCCCTATGGTTCTCCTGTTTGCAGATGGCCACTCACCTATGGTGAGACGTCGCTGCCTCCATGATCATATAAGCAGATCTCCTAATACATTCCCTCTTGCACTACTGATATCTTATTGGTTCTGTCTGTCTGGAGAACTCTAGCTATTACACTCACCAAGCCTAGATATTTACTGTCTCACTCTTTATAGGAAAAACTTGCCAATACCTTCCCTAGCTGAAGAACACTCACTAAGGCTCTTGACCAGAAAGACACTAGAATGAACTCAAAGCAGAAACGTACCAGCGGGGGGACTCCTCCAGCTGAGGCCCCTCTTTAGTTCAGCCCAACACAATGTGTTTTGTTCTCAAAACTTCCACTCGGCCCTGGAGTTCCCAGGTCCTCTCCTGAAGTTTAGATCAAGTCACCAGACATTAGAGTCATTAGCTAGCAGAGGCAGGCTCGAGATAGAGGTGGGTAGATGTGGGTAGAACACCCAGGGTGGCACCTCAGGAGGCTGGTTCCTTGGGTTTCAGGGCAAAACATTCTGGGTTTCTGTCTCTCTGCTTCTCTGTGTGGAATATAAATTGGATCATCCCAGCCATTATCTGCTAGCCTGGCCTCCCGAGAAGATCTCATGGATGGTGGATACCTGTGATACGATTCTTTGAGGAAGTGAATTGTCACAGTCTGGAAGACATTTTTGTAGTCGTTGCAAAGGGACAGAAGAGTTGATGTTTATTTGAAGTGTCAAAGTGTGTCGGTAAGGCTCAGATGGAGCACTCAGTCTCCCAATTAGTTCTTCCCATTCAGTTCTTCTGAATGCCACCTCCCTACCAGCCCCACTTCTCATAAAGGCTACTTGTGTGTCATGAGAGGAACTGGACAAGATAAAGGGTATGGATCAATCGGCAGAAGCTTCCCCATTCCTAACAATGGAGTTCATTTGTATTTTTCATAAATATTTATTTTGTGCATAAACTATGGAGGAAAAAAGGGGGTCTCTGCCATTCTGGGAGCTCTGAGCCTAAACAGGAAGATCAACACAAACACACAAGGAACATCAAGGAAGACAGAATGTGAGAATAAGTGTCAAAGTGAGGGAGCTAGGTGGTCAGTGTTTAGGAGGAGTTTGAAGAAGGAGGAGATGGATTTGAGGTAGACGTGCACAGCAGCTGGGGAAGGCCTTCGGGGAAAATGGGATCTGGTCCTGGGGAATTGGGTCACATTTGGATTGGAAGAGCAGAGACAGAATGCATTCATGTTGGGAGGAAAAAAAATGATCAAAGCTTGGGATTGTGATTGTGAATAATAGTCTAAAAGATTAACAACTGTAGTATTGGGAAGTTAGGATACTAAATTGTATAAGCAAAGTGAATAGAGCAGCTGTGAGTCCAGCCTACCTCCCATAGAGTCTTTCTATAGATCTAAGACACACTGGTCTTTAGTCAAATACACATGAGATCACAGTCCTAGAAGGCAATATTTGGCAATTGTCACATGGGTAGTAGGGACAGTAACTATATAACCAGGTCATTCCTGATGGGGGTGGTCATAGCTGCCTGATGGAACACTGTCAAAGAAACTCAGATGGTCTTTGACAGGGCATTACCATTACATGACTTTTGCTGATTATTACCTTTGTTTGCTACCAACCAAGGGTAAAAGGGGAGACAAATGTATTCCACTATTAACTGTTTGCACCCTTGGAATCGTAAACTTTGTTTCCCAATTCTTTTTAGAGTCCTTTTTTCAGTAGAGTTATGTTGTCTAGACCACAGATTTGGGTCTAAACTCAAGAATAGGCTAGAATGATGGTTTGGATTTAGTTCAAGGTTGTTTTTACTTGGATTAGCATCAATTAGTGCAAAGGACAGAGACAAGGTAAGCACAGATGTGAGTGTACGTGGCTCTCCATTCTTAACCCTGATTGTGACTAATATGTTTCTATAGTATCATTGACGTGGCAGTACACTGCAGTCAAATGTGCTCCAAATTGTAGGAAAATGGGGTTGTGGACTTATTGCTTTCTCTATCCACAGCTATATCAGCACCCCAAAACAATGAATACTATTGATTTTGCAGAGAAAGCCATGTCTCCTAGACCTAATGGCCAGACTCTAGAACTTGATATTCTTGATTGATCTGTGGTAGAATCTTCTCTTCCTATGTGCACCTGAACTCCTGAGCTTAAGAATTTTTCATTTGTATATACTTGGGGCTTTCTCTGGAGGTGCTTGGCCTTGGCCTCTTATAAAAGACACCAGCACTACCATACTCATGGTTTACAGCATGGCCAGGCCAGTGTGAAAGTCCTCTATGCATAAGCCACAGGTAGAGAACAGGGTCAATTGTATTACAGGCATAGGAATAGTGCTTTGTCTGGCTCAGAAGATTATCTCTAGAGGAATTTCCTCAGTTCCAGGTTATTTCTGTTAAGTAGTCTCATTGGACACTTTTGACTTTTCCAGACAATGCCAGATTACATTTCCCAAAGACAGTTATAACAATAATTTCCCACCTCTCATGATTTTTTTGCAGGATGAGCTCGCAGCCTCCCCATCAAGAGGTGACCAAGAGAATCAGTGAAAGTGAGGCTTTGTGATCTTTTGGATGAGGTCAGTAAAGGCCAAGCAGCATCTTCCTGATTCTCTTGGAAAGCTCACTTTGGAGACGCTCCCCCTGGAAACCCAGCCACCATGCTGTGAGAAGTTCAACTGCATGGAAAAGCCATGCTCAGATGATTCGGTTAATGGTGCCAGCTGAGCCCCACACTGGACATGTGGTGATGAGGCCCCCTGCTTCTGGCTCTCAGATTCTCAGTCCCTCCAGCACAGGAGTTTTCCCAGTTAAAGACCTAGGCATGGTGGGACAGAGACATCCCCATCAGCTCAGCCCAAATTCTCAACTCACACAACTTGTCATAATAAACCATGATTGATTTTATACCACTAAATCTGGAGTAGTTTGTTACATGGCAAGAATAACTGGAACACAGACCCAAACACAGGTTGAGCTAAAAATACTTTAAATCCCTAAACCACTTCCATGCCCACACTGCTTCAGAGCCCAATTTGCTCTCAGTGAGTCTTTTCCAACCCTTTCCTTGAGTGTCTCATGACTTATTTCACTCTTCATTAGCTCTTTCACATCTTCTCTTCTTCCACTAGGGTTTCATTCTTGTTCATGATGAAGAAACTCATGGAAAACCAGGTCTTTTAAAGATGTTTCAATATGTGCTCGGTCCCCGTAGCACAGTGGTTACGGCACCAGCCTCATACACTGAAGATGGCAGGCTCAAACCCAGCCCTGGCCAACTAAACAACTGCCACAAAAAAATAGCCAGGCATTGTGACAGGCACCTGTAGTCCCAGCTTCTTGGGAGGCTGAGGCAAGAGAATCTCTTAAGCCCAGGAGTTTGAGGTTGCTGTGAGCTGTGACAGCACAGCACTCTATGGAGGGTGACATAGTCAGACGCTGTCTCAAAAAAAAAAAAATGTTTCTATATGATCCAGTCTCCTGTGTTCTATAGAATTACTAGAAATGCTGTGTATACTTTTAGGAAAATACTTTAAAAATATATGTAACTTGGAATGTGTTCAACAAAGATTGGCTTTAAATGTTTAGGGACTTTAAAGATACTACGAATGACTGAAAGAACAAGGGTAGTTCAGGCTGGAGTAAAAAAATAATAAACCATTCAGGAGGTGGGGGCAGAGAATTTTAAATCGCTATTGTTAGATGTGAGTGCCTAAAAGAAAGATGAGTATAATTTTGTTTGGGCTCTGAGGACCAAACCAGAATCAGTGGCTAGAATGATAGACAGATTTTATATCAGTGTAAAGAGTTTCCTAATACTAGAAAATGTCTACAGATAAAATGGACAGTTGTAAGAAGCGGTGAATTTCCCATCACTGGAGGTTTGAAAGCAATGACTGGATGTCTACTGGATAAGAATGTTGTAGAGAAAAATCATGCATTGACCAGGGGGAAGAGGGGGTGGGGGATGCTGGAAGAGATGTATCTTCATGGTTCCTCTCAGACCTAGGATTCTATGAATGTTTCATTTTACTTTAGGGTCAGTGAGAAAACAGTAACGTCTATTTATAGAGCTATTGATGTCAACAGTGATTTCTGTTAGAGGTGTGAGTCTTTGTAAACTGGTCAAGTTTGGGGGTGAATAGACGGTCAATTCAGTGGAGAGGACCCATTGATCAGAAAGAAGACAAGCAGGAGGTAACTAAGGGTGACACGTAGCTGAGGATGGGTTGCCAAGCATAACTAAGTTAAACTTGGACTGTGATCGGAAGGTGAGAGGAACGTGACCACCATGCTTCTTTCTGGGGCAGTTAGAAATAAGAAAATACAGTGGAACAGGGAGGGATGGGATGAAATTCAATCAACAAAGCTCCTCTGCCTGGAAGGGAATACCACGGCTTGCTTGGAGTGACTGTGTCCTTAAGCGCATTTAACAGAATAAAACAATTAAAAGGGATGCTGGCACATCTATGGGGGAATTTATTTTTTCCTAAATCAGTTAAGAGCAGCACCAACCAGAGAAGACCTAAAAGGTAGAGGAAGAGGGTGAATTATTCGTTGTTTTAGGGCTGTTGTAACAAAGTACCATGCTCTGCACAGCTTAAAATAGCAGAAATTCATTATCTCACAGTTCTGGAGGCCAGATGTCTGAAATCAAGGTTTTGGCAGGGCCTAACTCCCTTCCAGCCTCTGGGGAAGAATCCTTCCTTCTCTCTTCTGGTTTTTGATAGTTGCCAGAAATTGTTGATGTCCAGTTTTCATTTTCACAAGGCCTTCATTCCTGTATGTCTGTCTCTTAACGTGGCTCCATATAAGGACCAGTCAATGGACGTAGGGCCTGCTTTAATCCAGTATGACCTCATTTAACTAATCATTTCTTCAAGAATCCTATTTCTAAATAAGGTCACCTTCTGAGGTTCAGAGTGGACATAAATTTAGGGGAGACACTATTCAACCCCGTACAGTTGGGAGACCCAAATTTAGTGAAATCGCACCTGAAAACAATTGAAAATAGAAAGAAGCACCAATCTTTGCCCATGTGTTATTCTTATTTTAAAATGTTTTGCTTACCTGTTTTTTCACTTTTTAACCTCAATGGTAGCGGAAACTCACTGAATATTTCCTTTGTGCCTGCACATGGATTCTCTTACTCAGTCTTTACAAGGTGGGTGCAAGTATGAACCCAATTTTACAGAAGAGGTAATGGAGGCTTAGAGTGAATAAGCAACCTGCTTAAATTAAATTCTCTTCAGTAGTAAGTGCCACGTGGCCTCCAGCCAAGATGGGGTTGACTGAAAGTCTGATAGAGACATACGTGTAAGTGATTACTGATTAATACATATTTATATTGTTATTTCTCTGAACTCATGTTTATATTATCATCATAATTGGGCAGAATATATGAATTAATCTCAAGATGCTCAGGTGTCTCTGCTTGGGAAGGAACTTCCTCTTCTGAATGTTAGCCATCCCCCTCCTGGTAACTATGGTGAACTGTCTCAGAGGGTCCGGCCAGCCAGACTGGTGTGGGAAGGGGTCTTCAATTTTGCAAAAGAAAAGTATTTTCAATGCATCTCCACATATACGCAGCCTATAAAGATGCCACCATGCCAAGTCAAAAGGGAAATTGCAATTGATGAGAGGACAATTCTTTGTACATGATGATGATGATCATTAATTTTTATCATTAATATTTAAGATACTAATTCTCAACCAGGGGGATTTCACCCTCTAGGGGATACTTGGCATTGTCTAGAGATGTGGCCTGTCACGACTGGGGGTAGGGTGCTATTGCATTTAGTGGGTGATGGCCAAGGATGTTGCTGAGCCTCCTACAAGGCACAGGGTAGCCCGCTCACAGGAAAGAATGATCTGGACCTATATGTCAATAGTGCTGGGGTTGAGAAATGGTATTTGAACAGTTGGTGATGAAAGAAGGTGCACCCTAGGGGTCTCCCTGCTAAATAGAGGGTTTCACTGCTTCTCTCCGGGCCTCTGGCACTTAATAGAATTTTTCATGACTACTCTCTCAGTGTGATGATAATTGATAATGATGGTTGATATTTTTTTGAGCTCTTACTATGTGCCAGGCACTGTTCTAAGAGCTTTTTCTGTGTATAGGCTCAATAAATCCTTACTGTGAGTCTTTTAGTAAAGTGCCATTATTAATCTCATTGTACAAATGAGAAAAGTAATGCGCAGAAAGTTTGAGAGACTTGCCCAAAGCTACAAAACCGGTGTGGGGCCTAGGCAGGATACTACCACCCTAACCTTCCTTCCCCGTCCCTCCCCCAGCGGACCAGGCCAAATGCCTAGGTGTGTATCTCAAGGAATAACACGAAGCATGGAGGGGGGATCCCACTGAGCACATAGGGAATTAACAAGAGAAGGAAATTGGCACACTGCCCGTGGGGATCAGGCAAAACCGCTCACAGAATGCACAGCTCATGGTCTTTTCTGACGCACATAATCCATATAGATTTTTTTTCCCCTCCCAAGAAGTTTGAGAGTTAGATGTGCCCAGTGGAGTCTGAGCAATTCTAGCAGTCTCAAAAGAATACTGATGTCTGGTTAAATGGATGGAGGGATGGACTGATAGGTGGACAGATAGATAGCTAAATACTAAGCCAGCACCAGGGGCTTTAGGGGATAGGGGCGTTATTCCTAAGATTGCAACTATGATCAAAAAACGGACATTCTCAAAGGTGGCAAAAACCTAGGAGCCTACAGAGTTGGAAAGAGCCAAAAATCAGAGAGAGAAACAAGATGGATGGTTATCCCAAGTCCAAATACCATAGTACATTTTGGCCCTTATTCTGCACAGCCTGGAAGTGAGTCGCCTTTTAATACATCTGCATTTTGGCTCTCCCTCTACACCAAGGCACCCGGCCTTAGCACTATGACATTTATAGTCTGATAATTCTGTTTGGAGAGCTCTCCTGTGTCTTGCAGGATGGATGGCAGGTTAAACGTCCACCCCAAAGCCGCTGACAACCAAAATGTCTCTGGACATTGTCAAATGTCTCCTACATGGGGGAAATGACCTCCAGTTGAGAAAATAGCCCTGGACTGTGAGTTCCTCCAGGACAGGGTTGAGGCTTCTTCACGTTAGTGGCTATTGAGGCGCTTGGCACAGTGATGAAAACTTCATACACGTCCATGAGTTGATGGATGGCTTAACTCCTTTGGCAGGAAAAAGGTAAAAAATTCAGAAGCAAAATGCAGAAAAATAGAGGCAGGAAAGAGGGAGAAAAGAACATGCTTGTAGACACCAGTGATGCTCTACCCATGGCCGGTCCCTGTGCAGTGGCTCAGCAGCAGATATGATAGGAACTCTCAGACTCAGCAGGGAGCTTCAGGTGACTTCACCTCTGTTTGAACCCCTCAATTCCTACTGGTTTTGCATTTGTGTTGTTTACAGGGGACCAGGGTTATCTTTTTTGTGTGCATGGATGTGTGTGTGTGTGAAAGTATAATTACCCATTGCTGATTAATCTTCAGGCTGAGTCAAGCCTTCCTTGCAAATCCTTGAAACAAACAAGTCTATTTATATTTTAATTTTTTTGGGGGGGGGGTTCCAGTTGATTTGTCTTTCTTCTGCATATGTATGAAGTTGTTGATCCTATGTTAACCTTACCCTTACCTCTCAAAGAGTATAAGGAAGGGAGAGGGAAACAGACAAGCTCCGAGAACTGGCTTTACCCCTGCCCGTCCCCAGATGCCACAGCAGTCCCTGCAGCTCTGGAGGACAGAGAGGACAATACAAGAACAGAGACAGCTTTTCAATTAAGGTATAATTAATTAATTGGGACCCCCTGCCCATGGCTGTCATTCTTATTTAAGGTGACCTCAGCTCTTGCTAAAATCTGATTTGGATCCTGGCTCCTTTTGCCACCTATTGCCATCATCCTGAATCTTCCTGCCTCTTCCTCACACCTATGTTTTCCCCTGAAATATCCACCTTTCTTCTTAAATAGGGCAGATTGTTAAATAAAATTTGATCAATGCACGTGAGTTAGCGGAGACGTTGTGCATTTTTCTTTGCTTGACAGGGCGTAGCTCTCGGATGTGAGAAAATGCAAATGTGAGGTCTGGAGTGAGCTGCGGGATGTACAACCTAACTCCAGGGACGATCAACTAAAATTGTCAAAGTGGCAGTCTATTTAAACAACTTGAGCCACAAGCGTGGGCCTACACTAGGCACTGTTTAGCTAACATGGCCTCTATTGCAGATTATTGTCCAGTAAATGAACTTCAGGGAAGAGTATGCTCTTCCCCCATCCATGGTCATTGGCCTTGGCCTTGGCCTCATGGTGAGAGGAGTGTTCTTTCCTCTTTCTTGCTATGGCCAAAGGATGTCAACAAATGTGATGCAAGCAGAGTGAGTCTGACTGTCACTGTGACAAAAGCATGCTTTGGGAACCTGCTGGTCCAGAAAGAATGAGCAACACATCTTCCTTGGACAAGACCTGCAGCTCCCAGCCAAGCCCAACTGAGCTAATTCTAGATCAATGGAACTCCTAGCTGACCAGTAGATATATAAGCAATACATTAATGCTTATAATTCCATGCTGCTGGATTTGAGGATGATTGTTACATAGTTTCAAAGATCATGGCCTTGATGCACTCAGCTTTGCCAAAAATTCCTCCAAGATGTGTGACCCTCTGTCAGAGCCAGACCTCAAGAGACCAAAGCTTGTACCTTCATAAAAACAGTGGCTTATCAAGGGCCATTGTATTATTACATAATGACTATTTTAACTGTTATGTAATAACTGGTTGGACAGAACTATGGTTTTCAAAGTACTTGGACATGTTTTTCTTATCTAACACATGAAATCTATAAAGTTATATTATTTCCCTTCCTAGTTGAGAAGGGAGAAGATGGGCTCAGAAGACAGGCTCTAAGTCAAGTGATTTGACACAGTCAGTATGGGAAAGATCCTGACTTGAGTCTTCTCCTTCAAATCTCACTCTTTTATCATATCGCATTGTTGTTCGCACAACCAAATTAAATTGGGTGCTGACACTCGGTCAGAAGACAAAGTGGGTCTTCAGTTTCCAACCTCGCCCCACCCAGGCCCCTTGAGCCCTGTGGACGTGGAGCAGACACATTGCATCTCAGCCTTTCAAGACCTCTTTGCAGATTGAGAAGACAGAAGTTCACCAACTCATTCTCCTCCTTCTCTCCTTTGCCCCTGCCCTACCACCTGCACTTCTAAGAGACACTTGTCTCTGCCAAGAGTCTCAGAACATACAGATGGGGCATCCTATTCTGGGAAGTCACTCCCACTCAGGGTGTTCTAACATCAAAAGCTCTCAAGAGATGATAGCAGAGGTTAGCAAACTTTTCCTGTAAAAGGCCACATAGTAAATTTTAGAATCAGAGTGCTATATGCTTTCCATCACCACAACTAAAATCTGCAGGTGTCGTGTGGAAGCAGCTAGTGACAATATACAAACGTTTGTGCCAGCAAAACTCAATTTTCCAAAAAAGGGGGTGGGAAGAATTCAGCCCACTGGCTTATAATTTGGCTACCCTAGTTTATAGACTTATAGAGAAAAGGCTGAAACACAAATTAGACATCAGCCCTGCTTTGCAGTTCTACCTTATAGTAAGACAACAAGAATCCTTTGCCTTTCTTCCTTCCTTCCTTCCTTCCTTCCTTCCTTCCTTCCTTTCTTTCTCTCTCTCTCTTTTACTTATCCACTTGTCCCCCACTCCAGGCACTTGTCAGGAGGTGGACAGAGGCTGTGCCAGTAAGGGTCTCAGGGAGTCTAGGCTTGTGGGGCGGGCCTAGTGCCTCCTTGCTATTCCTGGTTCTCCTAGCCTCCCTGCCTCCTTTGGTTCTTTGGGCCTAGTGCCTCCTTGCTATTCCTGGTTCTCCTAGCCTCCCTGCCTCCTTTGGTTCTTTTCTTCCATTTTATGTCTCTCTTGTCCTTTTTTGTTTGTTTTCCTTCTAGTCTTTCTTCCTTCCTTTCCTCCTACAGCAAACATTTACTGAGCTCTTACTTTGTGCTGGGAACTAGGCAGACAGAGGCCAGGAGTCCCCAACTCCGCCCTGGGCTCTGCCAGTTATGCCCTCCACCTCCAGCTCTAAACACTTTGTTCCTAGTGGTGCCCTGGGGAGAAATGAGGGAGGGGGCATGTTGGGGGGCGGTGAGGGAGGGAGGAGAACAGGCAAAAGGGGGGTGGTTAGTGTTGTCACCTCAGCAGGAAGCACCAAGGTGTAGGGCTTCTACTCCTGAGTCTCTGTTCAGCTCTCCTTTCATCTAGAGTAAGACTCTTTAATTTGTAAACATTAATAACCATTATTATTATTAAAAAGGAAAGAAAGTGAGTAGCCCTGTAACTAATTACTTTAAGTGTTCTCAACAAGGCACAGTTCAACTCCTTTATAAAACCTCCTGCTGTGAAGACCAGATTGTCATTATGAGCAGATCCTGCCTTAGACCTATTAATTTTACCCAGAATAACAGCAGAACAGATGCAAGAAGAAGGCTAGTCTGATTAACATAATTCTTTTCAAAGACCATTTCCTCCCTAAGGGCCACCGTACTGAGTCTTCTATCTTGTCTCAGATCTAATTACATTCAGGAGAATTCAGACACTGACGGGAGATCTCAGCAGATGTCACTTCTCAGATTTGAAGCACACTTCAGGATATGAAACCTTATCAGAAAATCAATTGAAATTAACAATTCCCTCTCTCTCTTTCTCTCCATCTCTCCTCTCAGCCGAGGCTCCCTCTCCCTGTGTCTTTGCCTCCTTTTTTTCTCTTCTTTTGGCCAGATTAAAGTTGTTTCCAAACACTAACCTTTCTCAGGAGGAGAGACAGCATTTCCGGGAATTCAATAAACCCGAAACTCAAGCGTATGCTTACCTTTGAAGTGGTTCTCAGCTTCTCCCTGTCTCAGCATAATGAGGGTGCGTGTGTGTATGTGTGTGCGTGCATGTGTGCAAGCAGTGGTTCTTGAGGGGCTCTATAGGGTATAAAAATAAGGTAAAAATAGGGAAAACAGAGGGGCTTTCTGCGGCACATTGAAAAGATACACACCACAAGCTACCTCTTAAGTATCTGATCCCTGATTGAAACCAGGACCCATTCGGATCCCAGTGTCTGATCTTTGATGGCCAAGAGCCACGGGTTTACAATGGAGTCTCTTGCTGCTTTTAATGAAGTATTTGACTTTTCGCCTGCTGCTTTCAATTGAGCTCTGAGAGCTTTGGATAGAAGTCTTGGGGGAGCAGCAAAGGAGTGGGGGCTGGGGTGTGGTGCCTGCTACCCAGGTCAAGGTGGGGCAGACCTAGACTTCCAGCAGCACCAAAGTCCCCTCTCGTTCCTCAGCCGGCTCCTTGGCGTCTGCCTTTTGTTTTGGTAACGTCGGAATATAGAAAATGAGGCCCGATGAACCAATTACCTGAAAACCCACCACACTTTTTCTTGCTGTCAGGTTTGTTCTTCATTGTAGTACGTGTTGCTTTGACTCTGGGAAGTCGCCTGGTCCCGGAAAGTAATGCCACAGACAAGGGAGTATTTGAGGACGTGGCTGCAGGCAGGAACCATGGCCAAGCTGTCTATTTTACATATCCTGGGAGAACAATGAAGAAAGAGGCAGAAAGTTTCTGCGGTTTGCAGATGCTGTTCGGTGCCTTGCTAACACACAGCACAAGGCGGCCTCTACTCCCCAAAGTCCCATCGCAACAGCTGCTGTTGCTTGGCCGGGCTGCCTCTGCGTCTCCATGGTGGTGTTCCTCGGGGTGGCCAGCTGGGTGTTCTCCCCAGATAGCCTGCGGCCTTGGCACGGGCCCTCTGGGAAGCTGCCAAAGCAAGAGCATGGGAGTAGCATGGGCACTAAGCATCCCTTTGCAGCAACACTAAAAATCTCCCACCCTTTACTCTGGTGGGGTTACAGCTTGAGAGGGAGGCAAGGTTGAGAATCACAGAAACCAGGACATTCTTGTCATTTTCTGATTTGCGTTGTATGTCTTGCTTACGACCCCATCCGGAGTCGAGGAGAATTTGACTTTTAAATACCCGTCTATGCTCTGTGGTCTTTCCAGGGTCCAGCCCTGAGAATGACACCAGCATGTGCTAATTAATGAGTGCAGAGCCTGTTGGCTCCAGAGAGATCGTTCCCTCTCCAGCTCTATCCTCTGGTGGTATCTGAGAAGGTATAGACTTGTGCAGTAGTTAAGATGATAAAATAAGGGAAAACCAACTCCTGTTCTCTTCCAGGGTTTGCTGAATAAAATGTCATCACCATGCCGGGGAGAGACAGAGCTCATTATGGTGGAAAGCAGCTCCATGGTATATCTGGGGGTACTTAGCACTGAGTGGTTTCTCGTGCCATCTATGTTGTCACAAAGCCTGTAGGCAAATGAGTGCATTAAGGTTGGTGCCACTTAAGCCTACCTGGGCCCATTAGGTATTCCCACAGTGCTCAGCCTACTGCTGCTTTGGGGGAAAGGAGCCCACCTAGGGCTCAAGTGGAAGGAATACCTATGAACTCAGAAGTTCAGCTTCTACCTTGACCTCTCTGATTTAACACAAAAGAATAAGCTCTATCTTGTATAGCTTTGGAACACATGGGCTTGTGATTACACTATCCTTACTGCCGATCTAATCCACGATTCAGTGTTGTAGAGTATCTTTGATGTATCAAGTTCTAATTTACTCATCATCTGCTACATGCACAGCAATGTGGTAGCTACTAGGGAGAAGGGATAAGTAACTAGGCACAGTCTCTGACACTAACATAACTAACAGCATAATGGATACACAAACACACAAATAGTACACAGAAGTAAAAACAGAGGGGGATGTTAATATGGAGGTGACAAATTTCAAGTTTTCAAAAGAAATTATAGTTTTGTGGTATACAGGGCTGCTTTTATTTCAAAATAACATTTCTCTCTTTAAAAACCAATTAAATACAGGTTTGGTTGTGAAAAGAGGTGGAAAAAAATAAAATTCTTCCTAATCTCACCACCCAGAAATAATCACCCCCTAGTGGTGATACTCGAACCTCTTATATAAATGTCAAGTGTTACGAGCTTCTAACTGACCTTCTGTTCTATGTGTGTGCACATGCGTGACCCTGTATCAAACCTGCATCCTCTGTTCTTCCCTCACACCATGGCGACATCTCAATGGCATCACCATCCGCGTGGTTGTTTAAGACAGAAATTGGGAGTCCTTCAGAACAGCCAAATCTTCTCAAGCATCCAGTTATTCCTAAGTCTTTTCTATTCTAACTTACAAAATATACTTGAAGCTGCCTATTTGACTCCCTCTTCACTGCCAGATTTAGCTCAAGCCACTTTCTTGCTTAGATTACTCAATAGTCTTTCACAAAGTCTATTGATTTCACTCTTGCCTCCTCCATTCCATTTTCTTTTACAGTAAATTGGATCAAGTTATTCATCTGTGTAATAACTTTACTGGATTCCAACTGCACTTAGAATAGACTTCTCTTTCTGAAGACAAGACAGGCTAGGTTGTTTGGACAACTTCCATGTTGGAAACAATTAAAGGTAATGAATAATTTTTTTAAAGACTCTTAAAGGTATCAAAGAGCTAATTTATGGTAAGGAATTACTACATCAAAATGTATGGGAAGTTAAGAACCCAAAGCATCAAGTACTGTGTTTTGCCCTCATGATATTTGCTGAACTGGATAAACTGCTTATAGCCTCCTGGTACAATGAAGACATGAAGCAAACCTACAAGCCTTCCTAGATTTGAGCATCAAATAGGATTCATCCTCCTATAAAGCTGAAACACCAAAGGACAGGTGTAGCCACCCTAGCCCAGGGATTTAAAGGAAAATTTTCTAAACCCTGAGCAGATCAAGAAGAGATAAAAAATCTCTCCCTTAGAAGTTGTAAGTACAAAATGGTCCTCTAGAAATTTGTGGACTAAATTCTCATGAACTAAAAGCCATAGACATAAAAATCTGGGAATTTGGTTTGCTGTGGCCAAATGCCAGCAGTAATCATAGGCATAAACAAAATAAAACACTCATGAATTCCATTGTAAGACACTATCCCAGTCTTCAAAAAAAATCTCAGAAATAATTTCCCAAAATCATTGAGTAGAACACAGTAGAAAATACCAAGATACAAAGCAAATCTCATCATGAGAAGACTCAACAAAAACAACAGACAACAAAAGCAGACCCACAAAATCTTTATATTAACAGAAACATTTTATAATCCATGATATTTGTTTACTTATTTATTTAGAGGAAAAAAGATAAGCTTAGAAATATCTTTGTGGAACAGAAAACTATAAAAACAAACCTTTAATATTTGAAATAGAATCAAATACAACTTCTAGAAATAAAAATACAGTAATAGAGGCTCAGTACCCATAGCACAGTGGTTACAGCGCCAGCCACATACTCCGAGGGTGGCTGGTTTGAACCCAGCCTGGGCCAGCTAAAATAACAATGACAACTGCAACAAAAAATAGCCAAGCTTTGTGGCAGGCACCTGTAGTCCCAGCTACTCGGGAGGCTGAGGCAAGTGAATTGCTTAAGCCCGGGAGTTTGAGGTTGCTGTGAGCTGTGACACCATGGCACTTTATGGAAGGTGACATAGTGAGACTCTGTCTCAGTAAAAAAAAAAAAAAATACAGTAATAGAAACTCAACTAATGGGTTTAACAGCAGATATGCAAATAGAAAATAATTAGTGACCTAGAAGATAACTCAAATAGATGTTACCAAGAAAAAAACACAGAACAAGCATGAAAACACCAATGAGACTAAGAGAATAAAATAAAATTTGATACTGATTCAATTAAAGTTCTAGGTGGAGAGGAGACATGGAATTGGGAAGAATATTGAAGGAGATAATGGCTGAGAACTTTACCGAACTGTTACGGACAGATTTAAGAGACCTTATAAATCCAGACAAATAAAGACATTCAGTCTTTAATAGATTCTAGTGAATTTTAGGACATCACAGTGGATGGTGTCCTAAAATTAAGATGAACTTAAAAACAGCCAGAGGAAAAAGTATTCGTACCTTCAAAGAAGAGGCGGTTATAATAACAGGTGAACTCTCAGAAACACTGCATTTACAATAAAATCTTGATCTCTCATCTTAGCTCTAAGAGCCTGTGTGATCTGTGCCTGATCTTCCTTTCCTGTTTATTCTTGACCTGTTCTCTCCCCTAATCTCTTGCCCTGGATTTCTCTCATGTTCACGAACACGTCACACTTTTCCCCACTACTGCAGACACTGGTCCATCTGCCTGGGATGTTCTCTCCCATGTCCACATGACTGGCTCCTTACCATCTTCCAGATCTTAGCTAAACATCCCTGCTTCAGTGAAGCTTCTCTGACTACCTGGTCTAGAATAATTCTTATTGTTCTTCCTCACCGTATTTTATTTTTCTTCTTCATTTTTCCTGTCTCCTACTACATGATGACCCATGAGTATCAGAACCACACTATTTTGTTCACTCCTTATGCCTAGCATCCTGAAGAATTTCTCACATGCAACACAGTAACAATTCAGTAAATAATTGTGAAAAGAATATTTTAGCATAGATATGTCTTATCCTTTCCTGGGCCCATTTACTTACATGGTTGTGTATCATATTTTTTTATTTTTGCAAATGTGATAACATTGCATTTTCTATTTTTTTTTTACCCATGCAAAATAACTTTTAATATTTTGTTCTGTACTCTTCCCTTTCACTCTTTAATTGTGTGGGGGGAGGGTGGGTATATTTATTATAAATGAGGATTTCAACTTACATATTGTTTCTTATTCTGCTTTACCATGTGCTGCTGAGTCATCATTCTCCGTATCATTTTTTAGGCAACTTGAGATAAAATTTACTTACGCAAAGTGCATCCATTTTAAGCTTACATTTCCTGAGTATTTGTCAAATATACACATGCACACAACCACCACTATTATCTCCACCGAGACATTTTCATAACCACAAAAATTTCATTGTGACCCTGCTTCCTAAACTCTCCCAACTAACTCTCAATTTCAACCACTGACATACTTTCTATTAGTAGAGACCATGTTTATCTAATTATCTTAGAGATTTATGTCAGTGGATTCACTGAGTTATAGTCTTTTGTGTCTTGGTTTTTTTCATTCCACGTGTTTTGATATGACTCTGCTTGTCAGTACTTTGTTCCATTTTGATAGTTGCATAGTATTGCACTGCACAGACAGACCACAGTTTGCATATCCACTCATCTGTTGCTGGATCATCAGGTTGTCTCTAGTTTCTAGAGGTGCTACAAATATTCACAGACATTGTTTCTGTGTGAACATATCTTTTCCTTTCTTTTGTGTGATTTTCTAGGAGTAATTTCATAATAAACTTCTAAAGAATTTCCAAGTGTTGTACCATTTTACATTTCATGGGAGTTCCAGTTGCTCCATATCCTTGCCAACAGCTGGGGCTGTCAGTCTTTTACATTTTTGCCATTCTACTTGGCATTTAATGGTATCTTCTTTTTTTTTTATTAAGTCATATATACATAGATCATGGATACATTTATTATAATGGTATCTTATTGTGGTTTGATATTTAACCTTCTATTTTCTAGCCTATGTTTTAAATTTATTGGCCATTGTGGCTCATACCTATAAGCTCAGCACTTTGGGAGGCTGAGGCAGGAGGATTGTTTGAGTCTAATTCAAGACCTGCTTGAGCATCAGCAAGACCTCATTTTTTTTTTTATTGAATGTTAACTATGTACATTAATGCACTTCTGGGGTACAGTGTGGGGTTTTCACATGCATTCCGAAATACTTCCATCAAACTGAGCAAGACCTCATTTTTACAAACTATAAAAAATTTAGCTAAGCCTGGTGGCATGTGCCTGTAGTCTCAGCTACGCAGGAGGCTGAGGCAGGAGGATCACTTGAGCCCAGGAGTGTGAGGCTGTAGTGAGCTTTGATGATGCCACTGTACTCCAGCCTGGACAGCATAGTAAGACTGTCTCAAAAATTAAATCAATCAATTAATAATAAACACATTTGTTGACATATCATAAATTACCTTCCATGTGTATAAACATATACACATGTTCTTCTACCACTTGATTTCTGATGGCTGCAGGATAGTCCATTGTAAAGATATCATAATTTATTTAACTAGTTTACTACTATCAAATGTTTAGATTGTTTGTTCCTCTAAATTATGAAATCATGATGTCAATAAATCATCTCTTCTTATTTCCTTACCAATAGCACCTCAGTCAAAATACAAAGGGACACACACACACACACACACACAGTATCCCAAAAGTTTCCCCTAATATCACCATACACAGGGACAATGGGAAATTATAGCTAAAAATACCTTTATTTCCAAAATATATACATGTGTGTATATATATATATATATATATATATTTTTTTTTTTTTTTCAGTTTTTGGCTGGGGCTGGGTTTGAACCTGCCACCTCTGGCATATGGGGCCAGTACCCTACTCCTTGGAACTACAGGCGCCGCCCCCAAAATATTTTTTATAAAATTATAAAAATATTTTGTATTTTTATAATATAAAGAGGTGGCCAACATGTAGATAATGTTTTGTAAATATTTTGTGATAGCTATATACATACACACATATTTGTTGGCCGAAAGTCCCTCTCATCCCAGCCACTCAATTTGCCCACCCAGAAAATTGTTTATTATCTTGTTTACTATACATTACTATTTTGACCTATAAAAATGCCAGTTTTGTCAAAATTTCCTTTTCTTTCCCACACGTTTTTGCTTAAATAAACCCAATTTACCCACCTCGGTTTGTTTGTTGTTCATATTCTCCACAGTATAACTTAGGTATTGTGTCGTATCAGTTCATAAAAATTTATCGCATTCTTGTTAGGTGTTACACAATATTGTATTGTACGTTATGTGTACATTACAGCCTGATGTGTTTAACCTATCATAGGGCACATGAACAATGGATTCATAGGTGTGAACTTATGTGAATATATTGATTTTTAGCTATTTTTTAAAATAGTTTGTATGGTTGCAATGCATATCAACCAGCAACCTATAAGAGCACATGTTTCCTCACACTCTCAGCTCCACTATTTTATCAAACATTCAGATGTTTATCCGTCTGACATAGAAAAATTGTATCTCGTAGCTTTATTTTGCATTTCTCCTCTTAGGAATGAGACTGAGAACCTTTTCACTTATCTAAGAGCCATGGGTTTGTATTTCTTTTCCTGTGAACTGTTTATATCATTGCCCATTTCCTAACGAATTATTGCTCTTCTTTATCAATCTGTTGTTATTGTTTACAGACAAGCCCCCATTGTCTTAGTCACAGCACGCTAAAAACTAAGAGTTTTCACAAATTCAATGCTAAAACTCATTTGGTGTAAAACTTTACTGGACTAACATGCGGTTTTATCTGTCATGCTTGCTATGAATATTCAGTTGCATACTATAAAAGCAGCAATGTATTTGATTCCTGGATGCTTCTCCAAATGCTACTGGAGGTGTTTCATAACACACGCTATATTAACAGTCTTTCCCTTCCAAAACAACTTAAAACCCAGTGCTTTCAGAGAAAGGAGTTGTGGAAAGCATTGAGAAAAAATTGTTCAGATTTGTGCTTCTCCTTCGTTCCCCCACATATTCAGAAGCAGAAAATTCGGGGAAAGGGTAAGGTAAAAGTCTCTTTGTATCCAGGGTCTAAGCCAGATTTCGCACTGTGGGATCATAATCTGATGGTGTTTGGCATGTTTTCCTGTGGAAGGCATTTCAAAACATACAAGGCAATCAAAGCCGCCCACTGAAACATCTTTACCTGAGAATCCACGGTTGGCAGAGAAGTCTGAAATATTAGTCACAGTTATCATAAACGCAAGCTGTATTTCAGACACTTTTTTTTGTCTTTTATCACCTAATATATATGTTTATGGAAACAAATCTTAAGATATCTTAAGGGAAAGCTCTTGCTGACTCTGAAATAATAAATGATCGTTCCCATGTTTTTTCCATAGTACTTTTATGAACTCCTTTTTCACATTTGTACATTAGATCCACCTGAAATTTATTTTGGCATAAAAAATAAGGTAGAAGTCCAACTTAATATTTCTTATCAGATGGCTACACAACTATGTTCATTCACACTTCATCTTGACTTCATTAATTTGAAATGTCATTTCATCCGATACTAGATTCTTCAAGGTATTTGGATCTACCTCTGGGTTTTTTGTTTATTCCATTCATAGGTCTAGTTAGTACAAAGGGTGGGCCATTGCTTTATGCTATTTCCCTGCTCTCTAGAAAGGTTCTACCCATTGCTGGTCCCATCAACAGCGTCTGAGTAACTTGCCCTTCCACACTCTTGATGACACTCACCTCATCCTATCTTAAATCTTTTTCATTTTGGAAGATAAAGCATAATTTAACTGTTTTCATTCGCATTATTTATTTATTTATTTTGGCCGGGGCTGGGTTTGAACCCACCACCTCCGGCATATGGGGCCGATGCCCTACCCTTTTGAGCCACCGCTGCTGCCCTTTATTTTCATTTTAATTACCATCATGGCTGATGTTGGTTTTATGTGTGTAGGTGTGCGTGTTTGGTTTATTGAATATTGCGTTTCTTTTGTAAATTAGATAATTGTGTCTTTTACCCACATTTCTAAGGGGATGCTTAGCATTTTCTTGATGCTAAAGGCATCCTTTAAAATTCTTCTCTGGAGGTGCAGTTGATGTCAAGAACTGTCGTAGAAGACTAGGCTGGATGGAGGAGACTGCTCTAAAGTGTGTCTTCAGTAGCATGTCTGGAGGCAAAGAGTCTTTTAGGTGAGGAGAGGAGAGAGAGATCGTAACAATATCTGCCATGGATTGATTGTGTGTATTCCCCAAAAATTCACTGTTGAAGTCTAATCCCCAATGTGATGGTCTATGGAGGTGGGGCCTTTTTGAAGTAATTATCATAGGAGATCAGTGCCCTTATGAGGAGGAAGACTAGAGCACTTGCTGCCTTTTTCTCTGATCTCCCCCCATGTAAGGACACACCAAGAGGAAGTTTGCCTGCAAGCCAGGAAGAGAGCTTTTACCAGCCCCCAACCCTGATCTTGGACTTCCCAACCTCCTGAATCATGAGAAATAAATGTCTGTTGTTTGAGCCTCCCAGGCTATGTAGATCTACTCAAGTCTTTATTTTTAATTCTTTACATGGCTATGATATCTTATTATAGCAGTTTGAAGTAACACAATATCTAACATCTGCTAACCACTCAACTTTCTGTTCATTGTATCATCAGCATATCCTCAGGAGGTAGCTATTCTACAACCACATTTTTCAGATAAGTGATTGGTGATTATATAACAAACTCGAAGTCACATAACTAGGATATTACAGAATCACAATGAAAATTCAGCTTTCTGGTACAAAGTATGTACTCTTAATATCCATATATTCTGAAATTCTGTCTCCAGTAACTCCAGGCTATTGGAAAAGCCAAATCTATACAAACACAAAACAGTGAGGCAGGCAAAGCTTGTCTTCGGTGGACTGGCCCTGTGTCCATCACACAGATGGACGGGTGTCTTAGGGATTCACATCCCCATTCCCACCAGCACCCAGTGTCCTATTGCTGCCCCAGGTGATCAGGGCCCTTGACCACAATGTCCACAGGACCCGACCCCCATGGGTACTGCCCTCAACCATGCTCATGTCCCTGAACCTGTCCCTTTTTTTTTCATCAAAATGTCCCTGCCCTTCGAACTAAAAGCCATAGTTTCTGCTAATTTGCTCGACCAAATTGGACAGAGTTTTTAATGAATGCTAATGAATTAATATATTATTCACATAGAAGCCAGGAAGGACAGAGGTGAGGAGAAAACTGAGCAAAGTTTATCAAGTGACAAATACAAATCTGGATGAATTCCTCAGAGAAAAGAAAAGGATTGGCCCAAGGCAACCTGGGGATCCAGAAGTCGGGGTGCCCAGATGCTGCGTGTACCATGTCTCCCCTTTCCCCCACCTGGCTCCACCCCAGACCTTGGTCCCCAAGCCTTAGGGCCTGCCTTGTCTCAGTACCTCTTCCAGCCCAACAGCCCTGCCCAGCTAGTACAGTGGTGGCGATGAGGGCAGTGTAGGGGCAGTGTGAGGGACGCTGTTCTTAGACAGTTGGTGCTACGCAAGGGACAGACTCCAAGAGGCAGGTCACAGGTAGGGAAAGGCTTCTTTCTAAAGCCCTTCAGACTTTTCCGAAATTGATCTACAACTATGTAAAGAATTAAAAAAAAAAGAAAAAAGGCTTTAGTAAATCTACATTTATGCTCAAATCTTAAAGCCCATTCCCTGCACCCCGTGGCAGACCTACCTTCCTCCCCTCCCTGAGGCTTCGTCCTGCAGCTTTTCCATCTGCCAAAGGTCAAGGAGAGGAGGCTGGACACAGCCTAAAGGAGCACTTTGTGTCCACCTGCAAATTGTACAAATAGCTCTTACTCTGTAGGAGGACAAGGGGTGGGCAAATGGGAGGGGATCTATATACTCTGCAATTAACAGAGATAATAAGATATTTTCAGAATTGTTTGCTTGAGGCTCCAGATTTTCTCTTTAGACCCTTTTCCTTTGATAATGAGAGCTACTCGTGAGGACGTGTGTGATACAAAGCCCCGAATCCCTCACGGAGTTGTTCATTCTGGAAGTGAGGGTCAGAATGAGATGAGCTCTCAGGTCCTCTCCAGCCAGATGCTTCTGTGATTCTGTCTGACTTTATCTGAAGTGACGAACTTCTTTCAGAACGGAGAGTGAGGCAGGATTAATTATAGCCAATTGAATAAGAACATTATTAAGAATAGCCCCTCGCATTTTTCTTATGACTGTGCCTTTTTACTTTCTCAAGGCACTAAGATATTTCAAGACTACCGTGAGTTAAAATAACCTCATTGTTGGCACTTTGAAACAGATAAGATCTGCACTATCCTCCCCTGCTTATGGAAGAAGAAACTGAGGCCTGGAGAGGTCCCCAGGCTTTCCCAAAATCCCAGTTGGAACCCAATTCCCTCTCTGCCAACGGGAGCTGCTTCCCCTGAATGTGCTGCTCTCCCTATAAGACTCAGTCTGCTGATTAGAGCAGGTTTTTTTTTTTTTTCTCTCCCAAGCCCCACTGCATTGGACAGACACATTAAAAGCCTCCCCAGGTAGACAAATCCTGCAACCGACAGGTAGCTTTCCATTAATAAAGCAAAAATACAAATTAAGCCATCCTCTTGGCGATTCTAGAACAGGACTCACCCCCTCCTCCCCGGGCCCCCAGGAATCCACAAACATATTTTTAAATAAGAAAAGAAAATTGAGTACCTGATGCAGTTAGCAGTGGCCCCGTGGGGGCTGGGGAGACCAGAAAAAGAGTCTATTATTTTGCACCTGTCCTGCCCAGCCGCTCATTGTGCAGCAGTATTTACTTAAAAAGCAGAGGAGGAAATCATTATTTGCTCTTAGTCTCGCAGTTCCTTTGGTGGAAGTGTTTTATTTTATTTCTTTTTTTCTCCTTCTCCTGTGCTTGAGTTGCAGGAGGTAAACGTGGCAGTGCCTGGTGCATATGATAGGGAGGATCAGCACACAGGCCAGGATGGGGGACTAACACGCATCTGCTCTGCTGCCTTTCATGTCCGGACAGCCATGAAAGGCCATGAGCTCAAAGGAAGGGTTCCCTCTCTCTCGCTCTCCCTCTCTTTCTCTCCCTCTCTCTCTCTCCCTCTCTTTCTCCCTCTCTCTCTCTCTCATTTCTCTCCCACATGCACAAAAGCTGCATGTGTATTATATATGCATACCATCCATGTAGGCATACACTGAGTACATAAACAAATATACGTCACCATGTATTCATATACGCTGTGCAGGTTGCACATTTATGACCTAAACGTATTCCACATTAAACACACATGCACACACATATTCCACTTCCCTCCTTCCACACAAAAGTACAAGCACACACTGATGAAAACACTGTGTAAAAATACACAATGTGGAGCCAAAAAAAAAAAAAAATAAAATGAAAGCAAAGTCCCCATTTTAAATGTTCTGAGTATCTTCTAGTTACTAATGTCTCCCCCTCTAAATGACTGTGTTTCTCCAGCTGGAAATTGGCAGCAATCAGCCGTACAAGTGTTGGGGAAAGATTTACTCGGACAGATGAAAGAAAATCATTTCCTTCTAAATGCTGGCACCCACCACAGATAATGTGGCGCTCCCCTGCTTGGCAGAGGGCAGTGCATTTTGAAGGAGCTTGTTTTCTTGGAAAATATAGTCATTGCGCAGGGAAGGCAAAAATATGACCAGGCTGGTAAAAACGTTATTGTTAGGGGTAATAAGATGTTAGGGGAGGTGCTTTAAAGGCAGAGAGCATATTCTAACACTTCGAGAGCAGAACGGGCAGAGGATGATAGCACTGGGGGAGGAAAGGACCCCCAGGACAATGTTTGGTTGTTTTTAGGCCCTTTGCACCCCTGCAGAATGTCAGTGCAGAAATCATTTTGTCTTACCTCCTCATCTTGTATGCCCACAGAGGAGACAAAGCCAGTTGCCCACGTCACAACACACAGTGAGAACTGATGCTGGCAATGCCCAGATTCCCACTGCATGCAGGGTGTGTTCTGTGGGCTGCAGGAAGCTCAGTGTGCTCCCCACTGCTGAGTCTCCAATCTCCCTGTGTTTCGGGAACTTACAGTGGAGGAGAGGAAAGCTAGGACCCAGTTGTTAAGTCAGGGGCAGAATCAGCGTCAGTCAAAGCAAATATGCTTGTATTTGTTTCAATCATTTGTCTTCTATAACATGTTGTGAGAAGAGGGTCTGTAGCTAAAGAGGCTGAACATCAGCGTTTCTTCTGGGTGGCTCTTTCAGGCTGCCGTGTCCTCCCCCAGGCTTCACCCTATCATGGTCCAAGAACGAAACCACTCTTCCCAACTCCTGTTTTGCAGCCAGATTGCTCATTTATAGATTTTGACCTTTCTACTAGTTCTTGCTTTCCTGCCCTCACCCTCCATCTCTCCTTTGCCTTTGGGATGTCCCGTTCAACACTGTGTCCCTCAGAGTGACATAAATTCCTCTAAACTATTATTCTACTTGTCTTCCCCACTCACTGCCTGCCCTGTCACAGGCTACCTGGGGTGACTGTCCCATGCATTTGACTCGCATTGTCCCCTGTATCATCTATCTGCTGCTGACTCCCAAATCTATTTCTCCAGCCAAGGTCATTGGCCTGGGTTTCAGACTGGTATGTTCCAGCATATCCTGGCTATCTTCATGGGTAGGTTCCATGGCGTAACTTTTCTTCTCAAACCCACCCCTGTGTCTGTGCATTGAAGGAAGACATGCAACCTTCTCCCACACCAGATGATTGTCAGATCTTGCCCATTTTGTCTTTCCCTCAATTCTTCCACTTTCTCCCCATTTCCACAGCCAGTACCTCAGTATAGGCCCACACTGCCTCCTCCTGGCCTCCCACAATAACCTCCCCAACTGAGGTCTGTGGCTCTGCTCTCCTTTCCTGCCTGTATTCTCTGCACAAATGCAATAGTGATCTTGAAAAGCAGATCAAGCCTTGCCTGGCGTCATTTCCAGTTACCCCTTGCTGTGGCCTGACCCGCTGAAGCTTCCTGGGATCTAGCCCCTGCCTACCTCTCCAGCCCTCCCCACCTTGCACCTTGCAAACCAAGCTGCACCCGTTCCATGCATCTCCTCTCTCCTAGTCTTTGATTTTCTTATCTTTTGTGCTTATCACACTTTCCCTGCTACCTCAGCTTCTCCTAGACAAAGTAATTCTTAAGTCTCAGTTTGATGTTTCCCCTGCCAGGAAGCCTTCCCTGTGTCCCCTCTGCACACACACACACACACACACACACGCTGGTGTAGATGCTCTTGCCCACAGCTCTCTTGACACCTTGTGCCTGCCTATCCCTATTCACTCATTATTTATTCATTTTACCAATATGTATCAATTGCCTAGTATATACAAGTACATGGTACTGGGGACATAGCTGTGCCTACAACAAAGAAAACCCTTTGCCTCTTGGAAATTAAATTCTACTAGATGAGAAAGAAAGAAACAAGACATGTAACATGTTGTGTGTTAGTGACAAGCAGTAAGGAGAAAAAAAAACAGAAGAGAGGAAAAATCGGTGTAGTGTGTCGGGTTGCAATTTGGATAAGATGGCCCAGGGGAGTTGTAGGAAGGTGATATTTGAGAAAGATCTGAGGCCTAGGAGGGGGTGAGCCATGTGAAGAGCCTTTCAGGGCAGAGGCAACATCAGGCACAAAGATCCCGGGGTAGGAAATGCCTGTCATGTTTGAAAAATAGCAACATACTATAAATGGGGGAGAATAAACAGGAGATGATGTAATAGTGGGACCAGGTAAGGGAGGGCAGAGCACATTCAGCCTTGACTGCCACTGCTGACCATGATAAAAACCATGGCTTTCACTCTGAGTGAGATGGGAGCTGTGAGAGTTTAAGGAGAGGAGCGACACTAATTTCCATTTTTCCAGACCTCTTAGGCTGCTGTATGGAAAACTGGACATGGGAAATTAAGGGCAGAAACAGAAATAAAAATTAGTAGTCTTTACCAATAATCAAGGCCAGAGATGATGGTGGTTTGGATCAGGTATTTGGCAGGGGAAGTGGTGGGAAGAAGCCATAGTGTGGGTATATTTTGAGATGTATAGGGCATGGCAATTAAGTTTGTGATCTTGTCCTAGGAAATGTGGGCTCCTTCATTGTTGAACATCACTACAATCACCTTCTAAGTACTCTCCTTAGGAAGCTCTGAACCAATGTGCCTAATCCACCCTTCAAAGCAATTTTGGAATCATTTTTCTGGAATGGTCATCAGGGCTATTGTCATATCACATACAAAAACACACAACAAGAAAAATAAACTCCACTCAGCAAGACATTACTACATGTCAGCATGAACACAGCTGAGACGCTGATATACCAAGGTTATAAAACTTCACTGAATTGTTTGTACAGTGCTGCCAGTACAAGTGCACTGTGGCAAGTTGGCAAACGTAATTGCCAGGCCTCATTATAACAACAGCTCTGATTGCCATTCCATAAAGAGTTCCAAGATTGCTTTGAAGTGTGGACTAGGTGCTGGCATTGGTGCATAGCTTCCCAAGGAGGATATATCAAAGGTGACAGTAGTGACAGTCAGCAATGAAGCGTGTAGCACTTTTTCTAGGATGAGTTCTCAAATTTAATTGTCAGACTTTTATGCATGTAATAATAATATTATAAATTAATTGATGATTGAATGAATTATCAACTTTCTAAAAATCAAAACCTTGCCCTTGGGAGGGGAGAGACAGAAGGCTAAGTCAAACAGACTCCAAAGTTCCTTGTCTTCTAAAACTCTAAAATCTAAGAGAGGTCATATGACAAGCACACATATATATCAAATAGCCATAAACAAACAGTGGGCTGAGATAAAAGCAACAGCCTCCCTACTGCTAGCTGCTATAACAACCAACTCTCCACCTCTCTGAAACTATTGCCTCTGACATATTTCTCCTTCAGCTGTCACTGTCCACATAGGTGGGCAGGCAATGGGGGGTTTGGCACTCCCTTCAATGTGGTCATCCAGATGCCTCAGCTTAGAAGATGACTCTACCTTCTTCTCAGACCCCTGAGTCCTTTTCTGCATCCTCTTCTTACCTTAACTTGTCCTTTTTTTTTTTCTCTAGTTCCCTAACTATCTCAATTCCAATGGAATATGAAAGGGTGATCAGGTATGGGAGAAGGTGGTTAAGAACTTAGGACTTTCTCAAATTCTCTTCTCAACTCCTAACCTAAAGCATGGGATGTGAGGGGCTGGGAAAGGTAGCTTGGTCAGTGTGGCAAGGCAGGATCCTGGTGAGCATCTATAGTTTCTTCACAGCCTCCCAAATAGCACCTGGAATCCCTCCCATCCTCTAGCCCATTTGCAACCCAGTTGCCAAGATCTTCTTCCTAAATCGGAGCAGATTGCATGAGTTCTTCTCATTCCACAGGAGGACACACAAGACCTCCTTTCCAATCCTACCTCTAGCCACTCTGTGCAGTGTATCTTACCTTGTACCTCCTTATGTGCTGTGGACAAGCCTTGCTTTTTCTTTCTCTGTGCCTTTATTCATTTTATTTGTAAGTGAAACCCTGTCTGACTTTCTTATCCCTGTTAGAGTACTATGGTGTCTTAGCTCACAGGAACCTCAAACCCTTGGGCTCATGCAATTCTCTTGCCTCAGCCTCCCAAGTAGCTGGAACTACAGGTGCCCATCCCAATGCACCTTTAGAGATGGGGGCCTTGCTCTGTCTCAGGCTGGTCTTGAACCTGTGAGCTCAGGCAGTCCACCTGTCTTGGCCTCCTTGCTAGGATTACAGGTGTGAGCCACCACACCCAGCTGGACTCTTCTTTTTGATTGGAAAGCACCTCTTCCTTTCTCCACCAAATGAGCCCCACTCATCCTTTGAGTCCCTGTGAAGTTCTCCCAACTACTTAGCCTAGATGACATGCCTTACTTCCTTTGCAATATGTGATACATCTATCATAGTATCCACTAGTCCACATGGCTCTTGTGTGCTTAAAGTGCACCTAATGCTGCATGTTGAAGTGATAACATTTTAGATTATCTTATTATTTTATTTAGTTTAGTTTTTACCTTTTTAAGAAGTAAAAGATAACTAAAAATTTTTTTAATTACATTTGTGGCTTGTACATGACATCTGACAATTAAGTTCATGAACTTGCCACCATGTGCTCACATTGGCAGCACCATACAAACAACTTGTTAAGGCTTCATAACCTTGTTATATCAGTGTTTCACAGCTGTGTTCGTATCCATGAGTGGCAGTGTCTTTCTGAGTGGTGTTTATTATTGTTAGGTGTTTTTATATGCCATCTCAAGAATATCAGAGCTTAAATTAGAGCAATAAACAAAATTCATAAATGTCTTGTCAAACCTGTCATGAGTGGAGTGAAATCAGGGACATGTTAGTTTACATTTATGTGTGTACAATGACAAGAAGAAAACATCAGTGTATAAATGGATTAAGTGTTTTTTTTTTTTTTAAGGGGAGAGAAAGTGTCACTGATGAATAGAAGTCAACTAGGCCAGTAATGAGAAGAACTAAGAAAACTTTGCAAAAAATTAACAAATTCTGCATCAGAATCATTGACTGACTTTGAGTAGCACAGCAGACCAGATAAGAACTGATAGAGAAACAGGAAAATCTTACCTGAAAATGTTGGCATGAGAATGGTACATTGTGTCACCAGGACAATGTACCCGCTCTCACAACACTGTTAGTGAGGGAGTTTTTAGCCAGTAAACCAATGGCTGTGTTGGGACAACCTCCCTACTCAACTGATCTGGTCCCCAATGACTTTTTTCTTTACCTGAAGATAAAGGAAAGATTGAAAGGAAGACATTCTGATGACACTCAGGACATCAAGGGTAAACAATGACAGCTTTCATGGCCATTTTTTGGCCAACTCCAAAAAAGAGTTCCAAAGTTGGTAGGCATCGGTGCAGAGCCTCCCAAGGGGAGTACTTTGAAGATGACTGAGGCATGTAGCACTTTTTCTAGGACAAGTTCATGAATTTGACTGTCTGACCATGTATTTTTAGACAGGACTGGCTTTAGCATTTTTCACACGTCAAGATGCCTATTTGAATGTCTGTCTCCTGTACTAGACTCCTCCACTATAGGGAAAACTCTCACTCCTCTTTGTGTCCCGGGGCCTTGAATCAGGTTGTGTTCATAATAGAATCACCCTCTCCCAAGCATGTGCTGAGTGAATGAATGAGCTCTCTGAGAGAAACACAAACCGAGTTAGCTACGGACAGGGAGGATTTTGACTGATGGAAAAGGGAATATAGAAGGAAGTAGGGTCACAGGAACATCAAGTATGAATAACCCAGGGATTTCTGAAAGCAAGGGCAGTCAACAAAGCGTGTGAAGCAAGTGGTTTTTCTGGAATGCAGGACTGTGGAAAAGAAAAATGAAAAGGTCCGTGATGGGCAATTGGGAAGGGCCTTCCAAGTCCAGAATGAAGGGTCTAGATGGCGTTCTCTAACCAGGGGGAGTCGCTGGAGACTTGTGAGTAGGAAGTGGGTGCCGTTCTCAAATACAATTCAATGGTCACAAATTTTTGTAACTTGTAGTCTCGTAGGCCATCACACACTAGGTCAGTGTGAATCATTTGCATTTGTTTTATTTATCTAATTGCTTGGGGCTTATAGCCCTAGTTTCAGAGTCGCCAGGGTAACCCCCATTTGTATTCCTATTCTCCATATCAAATCTCCTAGGCCCAAGCCCTTTCCAGGGAAGGGAGAAAGCCTAATTTGCCTGAGTTCTTTCCCTGCTAAAATTTACTTTTTGTTCCCTGGGAGGTCTCTGGGGGAGGCCTAGGGAGTCAGACTGGAGGTTTCCAGAGTCTTCCAGGCTATGGATGCAGAGCTTTTATTCCTTTGAACACAACTGCTGTGGAAACAAGTGAGGAGTTGGCCACAGCACCCAGCTCCCAGCTTTGATCTGGGGTTGCTGGGCCCTTTGATGCATGTGTATCCAAGCCAGCCTTGGGGGATAATTAAGGCATTTTTCATAATGAGGTCCAATTTGCTCCTTAATTATATTTTTTCCCATCTTATATTTTTTAAAAAAGTGAGCCACCTAGGTTTGTTGATCAAAACTGGTGTAATATGTGGCAGAGAGAAGGACAGGATCAGATTTAAATATAAGCTCTTGTTCTTCATTAGCAGACGTCTGGGTAGTGAGGCTAAATCCAGAGATGGAGCAGGGAAGCCGCTCTTGGCAGCAGACTGCACCAGGGAATAAGTCTCTTCTAGGACACACGGAGACTTGGAGCCTAACATAAAATCCCAGGAATTCAGCACTGGCAGGAACGTCAGAGATGTGGGTCCCACACTGTCCTATAGATGGGAAGCCTGAGCTCTAGAGGGGAGAAGGGACTTGCCCAAGACCATACTTGTTTTGTTTTGTTTTTTAAAGAGACAGAGTCTCACTTTGTCACCCTTGGAAGAGTACCATGGCATTACAGCTCACAGCAACCTCCAACTCCTGGGCTTAGGCAATTGTCTTGCCTCAGCCTCCCAAGTAGCTGGGACTACAGGCGCCCGCCAAAACACCTGGCTGTTTTTTGTTGCAGTTTGGCCGGGGCCGGGTTCAAACCCGCCACCCTTGGTAGATGGGGCCAGTGCCCTACTCACTGAGCCATAGGCGCTGCCCCAAAGACCATACTTTTTTTTTTTTTTTTGCAGTCTTTGGTTGGGGCTGGGCTTGAACCCGCCACCTCCAGCAGATGGGTCCAGCGCCCTATTCCTCTGAGCCAGAGGCACAGCCTCAGCCATACTTTTTATTATACCAGGCCATGCGCATCCTCAGACTCATGCCAAAATTGTGACATCGTATCCATTTCCCTTGATATGTTGTTCTACACTTTAAACAACTCTTTCCTAGCCCTTCTCTCATTGGTCCTCAGGACAATCTGGGAGCAAGTCACGCTGTATTAACTGTTGCCTTTTTTTTTCTTTTTTTAAGAATCTGGATGTTAAAGCCGTTCAGTGTTTGCCTACAGACACACATAAGTGGCAGTGCTGGAAAACGGCCATGATCTTTCCCTTTCACTGTGCGGCTGTCCTGTGCTCCCATCACTAATTTGTTCACTCAGCAAACACTAGTCGAGAGTGGAGCCCTGTGCTAGGGGGCTTTCTTCTGCGTTCCCCAGCCTCCTTCCTCCAGCCCTATCTGCCTTCGCGGGGTTGTCGTGTGTTTAGCCAGAGGAAGGACATGATGGAGGAAAATGTCTTTGGTAGAGTGTGAAAGATGGCTTTGGCCAGGGTAGCCCCTGGAGGTGGAGAGCGTGGCAGGCCAGGGGAGAAACAGGAGGCCCAGATGCAGTGGGAACCTCCAGGTGGGAAGGTGGCTTTGAGAGAGAGTTCAAAGCAGAATGCGGTTGCTGGGGAAAGTGAGCAATTAAAGTCTGAGATTTTATAGGTTAGTAACTGGGCCAGTCCTAACAGGGTTAACTCTTAGGGGGCAAAAGAAAGAGCCCACGGTGTCTGTGAGTCGTTTCGGCAGGAATGTCTTGCAATTAATTAGGCACACCTATGAGTCCAGAGTTGAGGAGAGAAGGGAGGCCTGGAGCTGTCAGTGTTGGTGACAGTGGCCCATGAGAGTGTGTGACCACCCCAGGAAAGTGGGAAATGCAAGAAGAGGGCTTGCGGGGGGCTCTCAGGGATTATTGCTTCAGGCCTCATGGAAATACTATAATCGGTGATGAAAATCCCTAGCCTTGGATTCTGACCAGGGGTCTGTCCAGGCTGTCACTCATCCCAGTGTCTTCATATGTAGACACTGTGGCAGAAGCCCCAAGCGCTGCCTTCCAGCACCGACGTCTGAGATTCAATTCACATAACCATGCAACAATATTGCAGGATCTCAAAGGCTGGCCCGGTTCTCCCAGCTGACACAATCTCCTGGCTGGTGCTAAGGAGGCCTCGGTGGCCCCATCAAGCCCCGCTGCCCCGTGTTCTTGTTCTACTGGCTCACCTCACTGCAGCACGAGGAAAGCCTTTCCCGCAGCTCTGAGCCCCGGGAACCGCCGGCTCCCCAGCCTCTACTTGTCTGCCCTGCTCCGTCCTCTGCCCCGGGTTTTATTACTCAGTGAGTGATGTTTGCCTGGAAACACTTTCTTTATGACTTATTAATAAAAAGCGAGAAGGGAGAAATGGAAGAAACACAAGGTAAGAGAGCGGGATTGTATCTAAGTAAAACACTTTTCAAAGTGTCAAAAGGTCTTCGGGGAAATGGGAAAAATAAATGAGTCTAAGTGAGGAGTGGGTGAGAGGCAGGAAACTTTGGCTTCGGGAAATAAGTTCTCAGCCACAGCAATTTGAACTAAAACAAAACAAAACAAAATCCGACGAAATGGAAACTAATAATAATCATTGTCATATTCCTCATCGTTGCCGCCCTTACCACAACAGCCCGTGTTGAAATATTATTTTGATGCTAGATTGATCCAAAAAATGACCAAGTCATAAGAGTAATGGAGCAAGGATGATGAAGGTAGCTGCTGGGTCCAGGCAGAGCAGAGCGATCAGGGATGGCCTTGCTTGCCCCTGGGCCCCAGCAAAGCGGAGGGGGAGCACCAGAGTCCCCTGGGCTGGGGGACACCTCCAGCAGTGGGTGCAATACCCTGGATCAGGCTTTGTTTCAGAATCTGGGGTTTCCAGTGTCTCCAAACCTCTCCCGGAATTGTCTGATCATTATTGAAAAGGAGGAAGTAGCTACAGGATTACAAATCCAATCTGTGCCCTGTGGGTGAAGTGGGGAACAGATTGGGGGGGGCACACACTTTGCGAATGTCTGAGATTCTTTGTACAAAGTGAAAGGCAGGGGGCAGCCTCCTAGAGGCCTTCCAAAGGACCACTGAGCTTTGGTAGTGGCTCCTATGGCTGAGACTTCAGGGGTTTTAGCAAGAAGAAAATCATTCTCCTTTCTTATTCCTTTTGCCGCCCCCCCCCATTCCTGAAAGACATAGATTTCAGGGGGATTTCATTCTGCCTCCCTGCCCTGCTGCTCTAGCAGCCAGACCCCAGCCAGCCAGGAGGATATCTCCTCTAGTCAGTTTGCTTTGCGGATACTCATTCGTGGTCTCGTCCATGTTGATTCTTCTGCCTAAAGCCCCTCCCCACTTTTCACCCCAATTCCTCCTCTGGAAATTCTACCCATCTCTAAGAAGGACAACTCGATGGCTCCACATGGAGCAGATTTCCCCGCTTCACTCTCCTTTCAGTGCGTAATCACCTTTATCCCTGTTTTACGAATGTTTGTACACATCCAGGACTCACCCTTCCTACTAGTCCACAGACTCCCTGAGAGATGCAACCGGGTCTTACTCATCTCGATAACGTTTGAAACAGAGAGCCTAGGAAAGTTGTCAGTTACAGGAGTAGCAGATGAAAACAGAGAAAGCTGGATGCTTTTCTAGCATGTAGCATCATAGCTCAGCAAACTGAACTGGGTGGCCTAAATCCTTTCATCCTTCAAGCCTCAGATCAGATGTCACCTTGTTCTTAAATCCTTGCCAGGTATTCTCATTTAGAAGTGGACTTTCTCTTCCCAGATTTCCTGTGAAGGGCATTGATCACCAAACAGTTCTAGTGCTTCTGGACATATGGTGGTCAGATTGTACTTCCCTGACCCCTTAGAAGTTCAGTGCAGTCACAGGACTTGCTTAGGACAAAAAAATCAGAACAGAAATCATTTGTGTCACTTTAGAGTTGAAAACTTTAAGAGCCAGTACAAGATTTACTGTGTCCTGCCTCAGCAATCGTGGAGGCATAGAGTTGGAGCCTCCCTTAGGCTGGAGTTCTTAGATGGTGGGAATACCTTTCCAGAATAGCCATGCTGGCCCGTGATGGAAATATATGGGAGCAGGAAATAAACCTTTGGGTTTTATAAGCCACTGAGATTTTGGAACTCCCTATTACTGCAGCATAACAACCTGTCCTATCTGATAACGCCACCATTCTTCTCAATATTGTATTATTTGTGAAAATATCTCCCTAATAAGTTGACCATTTCTTTCTCTGTTCATTTATTTCCTCAGCCTTTTACTTATTCAGTGATTAGTCTCTTGGTTTACCCAGGAGAGTGGTCCTAGGATCACCCCCCCCCCGTCCCCATAAAACTGAAAATCTGCAGATGCTCAAGTCACTGATAAAAGATCACATACTATTTGCATATAACCTCCACACATCCTCCCATATACTTTAAAGCAGCTCTAAGTTTCCTAAAGATGATACCTAATACCTCATATAATGTAATAAAATGTAAATGATATGTCAAGTTGTCAAGCTGTATTTTTTTGGTTACACTGTGTTTTTACATATTTGTTGTTTTTTATTGTTGTTGTCTTCTCTGAATATTTTCAATTCAGTCGGTTGAATCGGTGGATGCAGAAGCTGCAGGTATGGAGAGTCAATCATAGTTATGGAGCATGACCATATGTCTCTTAACCACTGAGTTAGTTGCCTGAGCTAGATCAACAGGCAAACCGTGGTATCTGCTGTCTATCAGCTTCTGATCTGGGCAGAAGGATGGGTAAGGACCCCGCAAACCAGGCGGGGTCAATGAAGTATGAAGCACGCCATGGGGAGAACAGAGGCAGGGCACCTAACTCTTTAGAAGTTTGGGAGGATCAGGGAAGGATTGATGGAGAAATTCCCACGTAGGTGGAGACTGAGTCACTCAGGGGAAGGGGTAAAGGGAAGAGGACAGAAGAGTGACGCAGGCAAAGGAGACGACCTGTGTGAAGGTGAGACAGGCAGGAAGGGACAGGGAAGGTCTAGAGAACTGCAAGTGAGGCCACGTTGCTGGAGCAGAATGGAGACCAAGGCTGCAGGGGAAGCTGGACTGGGACCTACGAGATCTCTGCCTATAAACTTGAAGACATTGTTTGGACTTCATCATACTGGCAACAAGGAGCTACTGAAGGTTTAAAATTAAGTGGGGGACACACCTCTTGGGAGCAGGACACTATTAAGAGAGGGACTTCATGCAGCAAAGGCAAGCAGTATAACCTGGCTCATTGTCTCCTCAATTTATTCCCCAACAATAAAATAAATAATTAAATAAAAGTAAGTGTGTGACACACCACATTTGTGCCTTAGATGTTAAGGGTTATTATGGCCGTAGTAGGGAGAAAGGACCAGAGAAGGGCAGCAATGAGGACAAAGTCTGTGTCAGGTTCTCATCCGCGCCTGTGCCACCCTTCTCGTGCCAAGCATTCTGGAAACACTAATTGATGAAGAGGTGATGATCGGCATGTGAGTTCTCAGTCCTGCTGAGTCTCCGTCAGGGACACCTCCAGCCTCTGAGCAGTCACTCACCTCAGAATGGCAGTGAGGGTGGTGGGACTGGTGTTAGTCCCATCATGAGCTTATCTGAGCAAGCCGCAGCCTTCTTCTATTAATAGCAAGGCTGTATTGGGCAGCGTGGGCCTGGCCTCTTCTCCAGGAGGCAGGGAGCATCTGGGCACCCAGAAAGAATCCAGCTGCATTTGGGGCTGGTGGGTGCCCCACTCTGGGCTTTGCTATCCCCCTTCTACAAAATGTGGCTGCAGGCTCTATGGGGGCTGTGCACCTCTCTACCTCCAAACCTTGGAGGCAGGTGGGCAAATGGAGTCTCCTAAGGCCACACAGAGAGGGAGGTGTTAGAAGTCTTGATAGGCCAGGGTTGGGGGGGCAGTTACGAAACCATCACCACTGCAGGCAGGGGAGCTGTGCTCTTCCCCAGGAGCTGGGCTGTGGGCCGAGCCAGGTGCTGCTGAGCAGGAGGGTTGCTCACGCTCCAGGAGCCAGGCCGGCAATTCCAGAAGGCAAAACTTCAGTGTATTCCAATTTTCCAAAATAGAAAGAATAAAACAAATCAGAGCAGATGTTCCAACATGTAATTATCAACTAATCAGTTTGGACTTTTTTTAAAAAAGGGAAATTTCAAAATAGCTCCCAGATTTCTTCCACTACAGCCCGGGTGGAGGCTGGCTGGGTTGGAGAGGGTTATTGCAGAGGACTGCAGGTGCCCAGGTGGTGGGGGAGGGGAGCGATGGGGGAGGGCAGGTGCTTCTGCTGTTTCTGGGTTCAGCAATGGGGTAGCATCTCCAGGCTGCAGGTGCCAGGTTGAGACAGCTGGGCCTCAAGACAAGCAGTTTCCCTCACTGGAAAGCTGGGAGCTGGGATGAGTCAGCTCCATACCTCACTCTGCCCCAGATCTCATCTCTGGCAGACACGGGAAATCGCTTGCGTGGAGGAACATGCGTTGACCACTCTATCCTCAAGCTTGAGGCCGTGGCCAGCTCCCAGTAACTGACTCTTTCCTGGTAAGCCCATAAGATGCAGAAAGAAACAGGTCATGTTCTTGTATGGTCAGCATGTCCTTGAGCTCTGACAGTCTTGGGTCCCTGAGTTCAGTCCTGGAATTGGTCCTAAAATCACATAACAATTTTCTGTTAAAGTGCTGTTGGGACCTTTGCGGGATTCTCAGGCAGCTCACAATGAGAGAGACGCAGCAGAGGAAGAGGAGGGCAGAGAAAAGGAAGAGAGGAAGAAAGGAGAGAGAAGAGGAAAGGGAGGACAGAGGGAGAAAAGACAGGGAGGGAGGCTCTGGAGGACTGCGACTCCACAGTGGAGTTTGTATATCATGTATTTACCATGGAGTGGCAAGATGTTAGACCCTGCTCAGAGATGAGCACGCTCTTTCTGCTGATGGAGGCATATACATGTGAAGCTGGAGCTCTGCTAATGGGCTGCACCTCAAGCATGTTCGGTTTGCTGGAATAAGCACTCTACAGTCCCCAGAAACCTTTAGAAACAAAGTGTTACTAACACACATACAGATTTCACAGCTCCCTGCAGTAGGTGCTAAATCCCAGGTTTCCTAACCCAGTAGGCAGCCTGTGGACCCTTCCTTATTGCTGTAATCTCGTTTCAATCTCATTCCCAGGTGAGGACTGGACTGGGCAGCCCTCCTAAGTGCCTGCTGTCTGGGAGCCAGTTTCCAAAGACCACCCAGGTGGCAGGATGGCACAGTGTTCTCAAGTGTGGTGGGCTCCCATTGTCAGGCTGCCTGGGGTCCAGCCCCCACCTCATCCCTTGCTGGCCAGGCGTCTGCGGTAAGCTGTTTAACCTTTCCAGCTTCCATCCCCGCATCTGTAAAATGCAGGTAATGACTGTACTTACTGCACAGGGTGGCTGGGAGGTTTGCAGGGGGTAATGCACATGAAAGGTTTGACACACGCTTAATAAAATCTGGCCCTTCCGAGCAGAGCATGCTTGTTTGTGCAGGGCTGGGAATCAAAATTCACCTGGCTGGGAAGAAATAGGAAAGAAGCTGTGGAGCTGGGAATTCTTTTCCAGGAAGTTCCGCCCCTCGTAGGAAGTCCCTTGAAATTCCCTGTACAGCTGCCCTAACCTTTTGATGGGGTTGCATTGCCTTAAACCCATTATAAGTTGAAGATTCATTAAGTTGAAAATGCCTACAATGTAGGCAGGGAGCAAATGAGCAACGGGGTGACAGGGAATCAGGAGAAGTTCTCCTTGCTTCCGTGGGTCAGGGGCTTTGGCAGCCAGAAGGAGAATGAATGGTCTATCCTCTCTTTGCCTTATGATGAAAATAACTGTTAATTTATTACTAAGAGGTGGCTTAGCAAAGTGGTTACAAATAATCACTCAGTTTCTATCCCAGCTCTACCTTTTACCTGCTGTGCAAATTCTTAGGATTCACCTGACCCTTCTCTGCCTTTTCCTCAACTCTGAAATGCAGGCAGTGATGCAACCTACCTCTCCAGTGGTTGTGAAGACTAAATGAGGTAGTCAGTGCCAAGTACAGTATTTGGGCATCACTCAGCTCGTGGCAAGCACTAAATGTGTTGTCATGAAGACATACCCACAAGACCAAACCACAAGAATTTCATGTGAGGCTCCCACGGCATAGATAAGAAAGCCGAGAGGTCCAGGTTCAAATCCTAACCTTTACATCCAAATTCTGTAACTGCAAGATTGAGCTTCTGTGCCTCAGTTTTTGTATATGTAAAATGAGGATTAAATTTGCAATTTCTAAAGGTGTTTTTCCAAGGTCTCTATTAATAAGTCTATGAATATTTTAGGAAGAGACTGGGCACAAGAAACAAACATTACATATACCACAATTTATTGATCCATTCGTGGGTCAATGGGCACTTGGGCTTCTTCCATGACTTAGTGATTAGAATCATGCTGCAATAAACATTCTGGTACATATATCTTAGTTATAATGTGATTTTTGGTCTTCTGGATATATCCTTCTGGTAGAGGAAGTGTAGGATTGAATGGCAGCTTTATTTTTAGATCTCTAAGTGTTCTCCATAAATTGTGGTACATGTACACCATGGGATATTATGCAGCCTTAAAGAAAGATGGAGACTTTACCTCTTACATGTTTACATAGATGGAGCTGGAACAACATATTCCTCTTAGCAAAGTATCTCAAGAATGGAAGAAAAAGTATCCAATGTACTCAGTCTTACTATGAAACCAATTTATAGCTTTCTTATGAAAGCTATAACCCAATTATAGCCCAAGGAGGGGAACGGGGTGAGGGAGGGGTGGGAAGTGGGGAGGTTGGGTGGAGGGAGAGTAATTGGTGGGACCACACCTACGGTGCATCTTACAAGGGTCCATGTGAAATTTACTAGGTGTAGAATATAAATGTCTTAACATAATAAGAAAATGCCGTGAAGGCTATGTTGACCAGTTTGATGAAAGCATTTCAGATTGTGTGAAACTAGAACATTATACCTCTTGATTGCATTATTGT
>CAUYTI010041597.1:0-22484 GCA_963575145.1 Galago senegalensis
GCCGGTACAATAAGGTGAGGAATATCTTTGTCCATATTCAGAAGTATTTTATTTGCTGCAGTGGTAATGTACAGAATATGATTACCTTTGTCATTTTTTTAAACATAGTGTATCGTAAATTTGTTTCTCAAAAAAAAAAAAAAACAAAAAAACCACTAAGTCAGAGCAGGCCATCACTCTACTCACACAGCTGTAAGGGCTACCCATCTTACTCACAGTGAAAGACAAAGACTTTCAATATCCTACAAAGCCTCACCTGGTAGAGCCCTTGGTAATCTGTATCGACTTCCATGATAAGCAGGCTCCCAATTTAAGGCATCCACGCTTTCCTCAGTAGGAATCATTCCTTTCAGGATATATGCATGTTTTACTTGTACAGCAAATAATGTATTTTACTCCCATGGACATTATGGTTTTTAATAAAAGAATGCTTACCAAAAATGTATTTCCTAAGAATACATTTTCCCAGATATGTTCATTAAACATATTTCTCCTCTTAAAAATTGAGAGCAGGCTCGGTGCCCATAGTTCAGTGGGTTCAGTGGTTAGTGCACCGGCCACATACACAGAGGCAGGTGGGTTCGAAACCGGCTGGGACCAGCTAAAACAAGAATGACAACTATAATAAAAAAATAGCCAGGTATTGTGCCGGGTACCTGTAGTCCCAGCTACTCAGGAGGCTGAGGTAAGAGGATCACGCCCCAGAGTTTAAAGTTGCTGTGAGCTGTTGACACCACAGCACTCTACTGAGGGACACATAGTGAGACTATCTCCCAAATAAAAAATATTTGAGAGCAAACGTAAGACTTCTCCTTGGGTGGAAAGTATCAATTACCCAATGCATTCAAGTATTTTAAAATCATACATTATTACTTTTAATGTGAACTGTTGTATACTTTACAATACACCCATTTTTTGGTGTCAAGAAAGCCCTCTCAACACCCATAACTATATATACTTTAACTATAATGTTACTGCTTAGGGAAAAGTTTTCAGAACACTCAAATAAAACATTTGTATGTGTGCAGGATGGAGACTAGGATGGGGGGATGAATCTATTTTTAGTTTCACATTTCTAAATAAAGTTTTAGCTTTATGATTGATATTTCTTATCTAAATCAGTACAAAACAGAATTAAGCAATAGGAGAGCAATAACTGTTTCTAAAAATCACCTTAGAATTTATTTTTTCTCTGAAGACAAGGTCTCACTTTGCCACCCAGGCTAGGGTACACTGGCACCATCACAGCTCACTGCAACCTCATTCTTGGCCTCAAGTGATCTTCCTGCCTCAGTCTCCTGGTACATGCCACCATGCCTTGCTAGTTTTTCTATTTTTTGTAAATACAGTATCTTGCTCAGGGGCTAGCATCAGTGCATAGTTTCCCAAGGGCAGTACTATCGAAGGTGAGTGTAGTAATATTCAGCAAAAAGGTATGTGCCACTTTTTCTCGGATGAGTTTGAGTACTTAATTGTCAGACCTTATATGTGCACAAATTTAAAATCTTACATATAAATTCACACTGCCTTATTAAGCCCATTTTGGGGGCCAAATTTCTAAATGAAGAAAGTGCAATAAAATTCTCTTGCACTATTAGCAATTTTCCATATAAGGAAAATAATCTTCAAAATTCAACACATCTGACTTATAAATTATTAATTTCAAAACTTTATTAAATTATTTTTAACATTCAGGGTAAACCACCTTAAGGCAGCTTCTTCAGAACAGCAGCTTATTGTGCTCAGTGTACACTATATATTCAGAAACCCTGGATGCTTTGTGCAAAGAGTACTCTAGTAGTTCCCCATTCCACTTTATCAACTTTGATAAGTATTCCAAAGCTACAATGAAGGAACATCCACATCCTTTTATCTTAAATGTCAGTTTTGCCATGTTTTCCTTTTGTATACGCATATACATTTTTATCCAATATTTGAAAATCTGCATACTCATTACTATAAGTACCTTCACAGTACCTACCTTTCTTCTATTTTTATTTTTCATTTTTTTTTTTTTATTTTTTTGAGAGAAGAGTCTCACTTTGTCACTCTTGGTAGACTGCCATGGCATCATACCTCACAACAACCTCAAACTCTTGGGCTAACGTGATCCTCCTGCCTCAGTCTCTCAAGTAGCTGGACTACGGGCATCGACTACATGCATGGCTATTTTTAGAGACAGGCTCTCACTCTTGCTCAGGCTTTCTATAATTCCTGAGCTTAGGTGATACATCTGCCTTAGACTCCCAAAGTGCTAGCTAGGATTATAGGCATGAGCCACTCTGCCTGTCTTAGTATCTTTCTTCTAGATCCTACCTACCACAGCACATCCAAGAAACTTAAAATTGGGTGGATAACATACTATTCAAATTTCTAGCCATTCCCCAAATGCTCCCTATAATCACTTTTGATCTAACTAAGATCCTTGCTACATTTTAGTTTATTTCCTAGGTCTCCTTTTAATCTAATTTCTCTCCACTTGTCTTTTATGACATAAACATTTTAGAGTTTGGACCACTGTTACATAACTGGATTTATGTAGATCTCATTTTTTCCCCCATGATTAGAATGAGGCTAAATATTTTCTCAAGGATACTACATAGGTAGCGTGTTTTGGCTAGTGGATCATGTGGACTAGCACTTAATTTCACTTTGTTACACTATTTTTTTTTTTTTTTTGAGACAGAGCCTTAAGCTGCCCCCCCCCTGGGTAGAGTGCCGTGGCATTACAGCTCACAGCAACCTCCAACTCCTGGGCTCAAGCGAGTCTCCTGCCCCAGCCTCCCAAGTAGCTGGGACCACAGGCGCCCACCACAATGCCCGGCTATTTTTTGGTTGCAGCCGTCATTGTTGTTTGGCGGGTCCAGGCTGGGGATTCAAACCCGCCACCTTAGGTGTATGTGGCTGGCACCTTAGCCGGTTGAGCTATAGGCGCCGAGCCACTTTGTTACACTATTAATGACACTAAGTTTAATCACTTGGTTATATGACAATGTGTTCTTCAGATCTCTTTAATTATAAAAATGCCATTTCCTCTTGTAATTGGAAATAATTTGTGGGATGATATTGAGACCAAGTTTAATATGCTATTCCTTTCACCAATCTTAGTGGGACAAGCCCACTAATACTGGTTTGACATCTACTGATCATCTTTCCTGTGGGGGCTTAAAACGAGGCATTTTTTCTAATTCTGTCATTGTTCTACTAGCTTGGCATTCTTCTGTAAAGAAATCTTTCTCCCTTTTACTCTATTTTCCTTGTAACACACTCAGGGGTTCTTTGTCTATATGCATCAAGCTTTCCCCCAAATACAGTTAATATTACTTAGACATCAATAAAATGTCCTTTTTTTGCAGTTTTTTGGCGGGGCTGGTTTTGAACCCACCACCTTCAGTATATGGGGCTGGTGCCCTATTCCTTGAGCCACAGGCGCCACCCCAATAAAATGTTTTCTACAGTGATTAACCATGCCATTATTTGTAAAGCTATTTAAAATACATTTGTCTACCATTCTGATAATTACCATTCCCATTCCTTATCTATTTACCAGCAGGAAGACATAAATACTATTAAGTTAATTACCATTTGATATTTGAGTTTTATAACCCTAAATAAATGACTCCTTCAAACATACAAAATCACGAACATCTATCAATTTTAATACAGACAACACTGTCCCCTAAAGAATAGAAACTATAGTAGGCTGTAGTAAACATGTAACACATCCTAATCATCAAATCCTCTTAAATGTATTTTTGCTAAAATCCTACTGTACCTACCAGCATCACCTCCATCTTGATTAGAACCAGCTTCAGCCAATAAATTTGGATTCACATTCCTATCTCCATCAGGCCCTGAGAGTAGAGCACCATCCAAATCTGAAAAGGAGACAGAATAATTTATTTACAAACCACATGCTAGCCACCAACATAAACATTACTCTTGGCTCGACGCCTGTGGCTCAAGCAGCTAAGGCACCAGCCACATACACCTAAGGCGGCAGGTTCAAATCCAGCCTGGGCCCGCCAAACGACGACAGCTGCAACCAAAAAAAAAAAAAAATAGCCGGGCGTTGTGGCGGGTGCCTGTGGTCCCAGCTACTTGGGAGGCGGAAGCAGGAGACTCGCTTGAGCCCAGGAGTTAGAGGTTGCTGTGAGCTGGGATGCCATGGCACTCTACCCAGGGGGACAGCTTGAGGCTCTGTCTCAAAAAAAAAAAAAAATTACTCTTCTTGGAATTGCTTCTTACACAGATTAAATAAAAAGGCATATCTGTACAAAATGGAGTAACTAAAAAGGCGTGTTTGTAAAAACAGCATTATCTATGTACTCAACACTATAAGGCACAATACATATTTTTATGTGTGTGTTGCAGTTTTTGGCCGGGGCCAGGTTTGAACCCACCACCTCTAGTACATGGGGCTGTTGCCCTACTCCTTGAGCCACAGGATAAAGGAGTACAAGGTACTGGTTAGGAATGGTCTGTACGGCCAGGGTGACTTGAATGCCATTCTTAGTTTCCTGATTTATATCCATCTATATTATAGATGGGACACAGTAATCTAATTGAATAGTATTAAAAGTGTTACAATGATGGTGCCTGACATAAGAACAATACTTGCTACTACTAGCACTAACTCATAAGTACAAGATGTATAAAAACAGGTTTTTTTTTTTTTTGAGACAGAATCACACTATGTTGCTCTGGGTGGAGAGCTGTGGCTTCACAGCTCACAGCAACCTCAAACTCTTGGGTTTAAGTGATCCCCTTGCCTCACCCTCCCAAGTACCTGGGAGTACTGGGGCCCACCAGAACACCTGGCTATATTTTTGTTATAGTTGTCATTGGTGTTTTAGCAGGCCCGGGTTGGGTTTGAACCTACCAGCCACATATACTGGGGTGCCCTAACCAGTGAGCAAGACTGTTGTTTTTGTATTGGTTGAGAAGTGGAGAAGAACAATTAAAGCTAGAGTAGAGAAAGACCTTAGAAAAGTGGCAACTGTATTCACACCTCTATTTATTCCCCGTAATGTTCCCATAGAGATCTTCCTAAAACTTTATTTAAAATGTTTAATACCTTTATTGAATACCTTAAACTTTATTAAAAATGTTCAATGCTTTTAGTATAAAGCTTAGACTCTAGAAGAGTTCTACTATTTAGGTTCCTGCTTAGGACTTATTCTGCTTAGCATAATCCCACTGGTACTATCTGAACCCTCATGTACTCTCTCAAATGACTTGAGTCTGTGAAGACTTTTTTTTTTTTTTTTTTTTTTTTATAAAGAGTCACATTTAATTTTCCTTGGTACAGATAGTGCTATGGCATTTTAGCTCATGGCAACCTCAAACTATTGGGCTCAAGTGATTATCCTGCTTCAGCTTCCTGGGTAGCTGGAACTATAAGCACCTGCCAATCAGCTAATCTTTCTTTCCTTTTTTTTTTTTTTTTTTGGTAGAGACATGGTCTTGCTCTTGCTCAGGCTGGTTTCAAACTCCTGAGTTAAATCAATCCTCCCACCTCAGTCTCCCAGAGTGCCAGGATTACAAGCATGAGCCACCTCACTGGGCCTTAAAGACATCTTTGCAACCAAAAAAGATACCCAGGTGTTGTGGCAAGTGCCTAAGGCCCAGCTACTCAGGAGGCTGAGGAAAGAGAATCACTTTGGCCCAAGAGTTTGAGGCTGCTGTGAGCTGTGATCCCACAGCACTCTACCAAAGGTAATGTAGTGAGACTGTCCCAAAAAATAAAATAAGTAAAATGAGAGTCAAGTAAGCACACAGTAGGTCATGCAGATTCCCATAGTCCATGGTAAGAATTCTAGCCTTCATTTAAAAAGGGATAGAATAATTTTAAATACAGAACTGTTTCAATTGCCTTATAAGAAATTATTTCTTGGCTCAGCACCTGTGGCTCAAGCGGCTAAGGTGCCAGTCATACACCTAAGGTGGCGGGTTCGAATCCAGCCCAGCCCGCCAAACAGTGACAGCTGCAACAACAACAACAAAAAAAATAGCCGGGCGTTGTGGCGGGCGCCTGTGGTCCCAGCTACTTGGGAGGGTGAGGCAGGAGACTTGCTTGAGCCCAGAGGTTCAAGGTTGCTGTGAGCAGTGAAGCCGTGGTACTCTACCCAGGGGGACAGCTTAAGGCTCTGTCTCAAAAAAAAAAAAAAAGAAATTATTTCTTGCTGTTGTAGGAATGAATTAAAGAATAAGAAGAGATGTAGAGAGACCAGTTAGGAAGCTATTTTGGCAATCCTGGTGAGGGTTGAGGTGGCCTCGATTTAACTGGTGACAGTGGCAAAAGGGAAAAAGTAGATACATTTGACAAAGTTTTAGAAAGTGGAAAGTGATAAGAACTTGGTAGCACACTGAATATTGGTGAGGAGGGGCTACAGGTAATGAGGTAAAGTTCTACCCTATCCTAATGGCAGGTAGGGAACCCTGGAGGAGGACCAGGTGTGGGACAAACAGAAAGTTTAGTTATAAACACTGAAATTCCTAAGACAGAAGTATAATTTGTTTGGCACGGGGCGGTAGATTAAAAGGATAAGCTGGAGTCTACCTGTAATCAAATCCCAGTTCTCCCACTTTCCTGCTGTGAGGCAGGGTATTTTGCTTCTCTAATACAGTGATTCTCAAAGTGTACTCTCTATATACCAATATCAAAGAACTTTCTAGAGATGCAAATTCTCAGGCCTTACCCTGGGCCTACTGAATCAGATACTTTGGAGGTAGAGCTCAGCAAAGTGTCTTTTTGCAAGTCCTTTAGGATGAGTGAGAGTGTAAAAATCAAGTAAGCAACGTGAAGTGCTTAGCTCTTTGCCTGGTATATATAGGAGGAACTCTGAACTATACCTAAATATGATGTTTTAAGTTTCAACTTCCAGCTGGATGCACCTAGTACCAAGGTGTTCGAGCTGGAAAGAAAAATGATGAGCTGTCAGAATACAGATGTTAATGTCATGGGAGTAAACCAATGAGACCATAAGGAAAGACTCTGACAAAGTATAGTGAAGAATCTCTCATTTACTAAGTTAGAAAAGGACACAAAGATGTTTTAAGGGAACGGTAATCCATTTTGTCAATTCTTCCTAGAATTCAAGATAAGGACTGAAAAATATGCATAGCTTTCATTTCATTTACTAAGCACCTAGGACAGTGGTTCTCAACCTTCCTAATTCTGTGGCCCTTTAATACAGTTCCTGTGGGTGGCGATCTACTGGTTGAGAACCACTGACCAAGGAAGTCACTAGTAATCTTACTGAGAGTGATAGTGGTGAGCTGTGGTGGGGCAAAAATAAGAGTGGCCTATGCTGTGAATAGAAAATGATATTTATGAAAAAAAGTAAACATTTTTTAGAGAAATGTGGCTCTAACTCTAAAAGAGGAGAGTGAAAAATAACAATTGCTTCTTTTTAGAATGCGAAAGTAACAAATATCGACAGGAAGGAGTCACTAAGAACAAGGCAAGTTAAACACACTGAAGATATATCAACAAAGAGAACAAATTATCAATTGTAGGATTCTTTTTTTTTAATTGAATGGTAACTGCGTATGTTAATGCATTTCTGGGGTACAGTGTGGTGTTTTCTAAAGAAAGATGGACATTTGTAGGATTCTTAGGCAGTTTGGGATCCAGGAGGTTGGGTACTTAAGAGACAGCAGAGATAATCTGCATATAGAAAAAAGTTTAAAGCCAGAAATTTAAGGACATTCTTGACTGTTGGCTTTTATTTCCTCTGTAAAGTAGTAGTATTAACAGAGTGTGAGATTATTACCTAGAGTAAATGGGTTGGAAGTCATGAGAATAATTAAGCAGTTTATGTGGCAGCAACAGTACAGACTCCTTTGCTAACTCCCTGGATGGAGTGCTATGGCTTCACTACTCACAGCAACCTCCAACTCCTGGGCTCAAGCGAGTCTCCTGCTTCCGCCTCCCAAGTAGCTGGGACCACAGGCGCCCACCACAACCCCCGGCTATTTTTTGGTTGCAGCCATTACTGTTGTTTGGCGGGTCCAGGCTGGATTCGAACCTGCCACCTTAGGTGTATGTGGCTGGCACCTTAGCCACTTGAGCCACAGGCGCCGATCCACTATCATTGTTCTTTATGGTAATACATTAGTCTATCTTCAAGCAGCTTTTCTCTAGAATTCACTTTTTCTATATTTCTCTAATTAACCATGACTTATCGTTAAAAAATATCTTATTCACAGATTAAAAAACCTAACAAAAATGAAGAGAATGAGATTAAAACACTCAGTTATAAATCTCAAGTCTCCCTCAAATTTTATATTTTTCTTCTTCATATGAACAGTAACAATATTCAACCACTTCACAAGGTTGCAGTGACAAGCGATATTACTATATTAAAATATTGAGTAAATTACAAAGTATAACATAAAACAAGGTATTATTAAGTGAGATTAATTCTGGTCCCTTGAACCAAAAGGAGACAGGAATCCTTCCAAAACATCTGGGGGAGAAGTGCCTGCCTGTTGATGACCAGTAGATAATAAAATGTGGTGTGTATACATCATGTAATATTATGCTGTGCCATAAAAAAGGAAGAAATAATGTCTTTCATAGCAACTTCCAACCAATGGAACTGAAGCCATTATACTAAGAGAAGTAACAGCAAGAATGGAAAACTAGATCCTGCATGTTCTCACTTAAAAGCAGTAGCTAAGCAATGGGTCCACAGGGCCATCCCTCTGGACACTAGAGACTCAAGAGGTAAGGAGGTGGTGAAAAACGAGTAACTACCTTTTGGGGGCAAAGAGCACTACTTGGGTGGTGAGTACACCAAAACCCTAGACATCACCATATATAATTATCCAAAACTATAAAGTACAAATTAATTTTAAAAATTAAAAGATGATGACATGGTTGGGAAGGTCTGTTTGCCCACAATTTGCTTCTGGTTCTCAATATTCCAAGCACGAGGCAGGTGCAGACTAATCTATTCTTAGTCCAAATATTCTTGAAAAGAATGAGATATGAGAAAAGACACGAGAAACAGAGTTTTGAAAATAGCTAAACTCTGTTGTACAAAAACTCAGGGACTCCGTAAGATCTATTCAACTTTCATTGTCATATAAATATATATCAGCATCAAGTTTCTCTTCTCAGGAAACAGTTTAAGATACAGATTTTTTTTTTCTTCGTTCTGTTTTCCCCTTTTCTTGGAGAGTAAACTCAGCTGCAGCAAATGTACTGTATTATATAAGAAATCCTGACAGTTCTTGTAGCAGCCTAGAAACTGAATAGAGTTTCCCTTCACTTCCAAACTCACAAACTCATATGAACACACCTAGACTAGGTTGGCTCCACTATTCTTAGCACTATTCAAAAAGGCTGATTCTGCTCCAAATAGTAGTCCCTACCAGATATCCCTGGTTCATTTCCCACTCCAATCCATGAACAGTGCTCTCCAAATTAGTTAGTCTTACATGCAGATATAAACAGATTAGAAGTCTCCAGTTAAAAATCTTACACACAAAAACATCCACAATTTATTCCCATAATATGTGGTTACAACACAGCCCTAACCTATAGACAAGGTGGCAAGAAGTTGTAATAAGGTAGGACAAAAAGGGAAGTGTACTCTTCTATTACGTTCCTCCACTTTATTAAAATTTATACATTTATAATATATAATATATATATTTGAGGCAGAGTCTCATTCTGTTACCCAGGTTAAAGTGTTATGGCCTCAGTCCCGTTCACGGCAACCTCAAACTCCTGAGTTAGAGTGATCCTCTTGCCTTAGCCTCCAAAGTGGTTGAGACTACAGGCGCCTGCCACCATGTCCAGCTAATTTTTCTAGAGACAAGGGTCTCACTCTTGCTTAGGCTGGTCTTGCTCAAGTGATCCTCCTGCCTTGGCCTCCTAGAGTGCTAGAACTGTAGGTGTGAGCCACCATGCCCAGCCAAGTGTCCTTAGGATTTAAACAAAAATTTTGCTTCTAAATTTCCTCTTATTTGAAAACTATCTGGTCCTTCCATTATGTTAAGTCTGTGTCAGAAACAATAAATTCAATTTTATAAAACTCTTCAGGGGTTGGTATTTATAGTGTTTACACAATTTAACACCCTCAGCAAGCATAAGTGACAAAAATGCTTTTCCAACTGATCCAATAAGGCTTCTTCATCTCCTAGTTTCAGTCTGGCCACACAGCATCTATTCCTTAGGATTTCTAACTTATAGGTAACAAATAATTACCAGTGCAGCCTCCTCTTAGGTTGAATATAGCAAATAGAGAGGAAAAGTTAACAATAAGTACAGTAAAAGTAAAGAAGGGGGAAAAAAGACAGAAGACTATGTCAGTTGTAGCTCATCCTTCATACATATCCCATACCAAAACAATGGCTGAAAAGTTTAACCAAACATCTGAAATCGCCTAAGAAAAAGAAAACCAACACAAGTCTATAAATCCATTATATGAAACCCTTTAGATAAGACATAGAATGCAGAACTCAGATTTTTGAAATGTAATCACTATAACACTCTACTGGGACCAGGGGTAGCACCCTACAATAAAACATTCATATTCACATTGAAAGAAGTAAGTTTTCAAAGAGATGGTTTTATTGTAAAAATGAGTAAGATAAAGTTTGGGGGTTTTAGAGCTTTTAAGATTTCAGAATTGAGGTATAAATTGTACTTTTTTCCCACTAGAGAAGGTTAGTGGGACACACTCAAGGCTAGTTAAGTGGCAGGACTGAGTCTAAACCCCAAGTCTTTTTCCATTACAAAAGTCAAGTTCTATAGTTGTTTAAACCAATGGCATAGTCAAACCACGGGAGGTCGGTCTCAAATCAGATGGCTTAATTTCAAAACTGTAAAAATGTTTATAATTTGGTAATTTAGAAAGTATTTCTGGATTCTACAGTGCCCAAATAATATCCAAAATATGGAAGGATGGAAATGCTGGTTAGTTGGTAACTAATTATACAGTCTACTGTAATTAGAAGTAATAATTCATTACTTCAAATATGCCTCATTAGAATTCTTTAAAACTATCTAGTTTGAATGAATATTTTTCTCAAAATTGTTTACTTCTTTTTGGGGGGGAGACAGAGTATCACTCTGTTGCCCCAGGCTAGAGTGCAATGGCCTTCACAACTTCAAACTTCTACATTTAAGCAATCCTTCTGCCTCAGCCTAGAGGCAACTGCCATAATGCCTGACTAATTTTTCTATTTTTAGTAGAGACAGGTCTCACTCTAGCTCCAACTGATCTCAAACTTCTGAGCTCAAAGGATCCTCCTGCCTTAGTCTCCCAGAGTACTAGTGTTATAGCCATGAGCCATGCTGGGCCCTGAAATAGTTTTCTAAATACCAACGTATATGCTTTTAACCAAAAGGCAAGTACACAAATAGAAAATGTAGAGCTTAAAACTTGATTACAACTCTGCATGTAAGAATACAATTTTTTTTTTGAGATAGAGTTTCACTTTGTCACCTTGTATAGAGTGCTTTGCAGTCATAGCTCATAGCTACCTCAAACTCTTGGGCTCAGCTTGGTGCCTGTGGCTCAAGTGCCTAAGGTGCCAGCCACATACACCTAAGGTGTCGGGTTCGAATCCAGCCCAGGCCCACCAAACAACAATGACGGCTGTAACGAAAAAATAGCCGGGCGTTGCGGCGGGCGCCTGTGGTCCCAGCTACTTGGGAGGCGGAGGCAGGAGACTCGCTTGAGCCCAGGAGTTGGAGGTTGCTTTGAGCTGTGATGCCACAGCACTCTACCCAGGGTGATAGCTTGAGGCTGTCTCAAAAAAAAAAAAAAAATACCTCTTGGGTTCAACTGATTATCTTCCCTCAGCCTCTCGAGTAGCTGGGACTACAGGCACCCACCACAGTGACCAGCTAATTTTTAAGAGATTGGGGGTCTCACTTTTGCCCAGGCTCGTCTGGAATTCTTGAGCTCAAGCAATCCACCTACCTCAGCCTCCCACAGCGCTAGCACTACAAGCACGAGCCACCAGGCCCAGCCTGATTAATACAAATTTACAAACACACACAACCATTTTCCCATTAAAAGTGTAGATCAAAGAAACTTCTATATTACTTAAAAGAACTCTAAATTTTACCTTTCAATCTTCTAATGTCACTTTACATTGGAGTATTTTTACAGCATTAAGTCAGTTTTTCGTCAAAGATAAAAATATATATAATAATCTACTGCTGCTAATCTACTAGAAAATACTTTAGGAAACTATCCATGGGCTTGGTGCCTGTGGCTCAAGTGGCTGAGGTGTCAGCCACATACATCTAAGGTGGTGGGTTCGAATCTGGGCGTGCCAAACAACAACGATGGCTGCAACCAAAAAAAAAAAAAAATAGCCTGGCGTTGTGGCGGCGCCTGTGGTCCCAGCTACTTGGGAGGCGGAGGCAGGAGACTCACTTGAGCCCAGGAGTTGGTGTGAGTTGTGATGCCACGGCACTCTAACCAGGGGGACAGCTTGAGGCTCTGTCTCAAAAAAAAAAAAAAAAAAAAAGGAAACTATCCATGTTAGATTCTGTCAACTATACTAAACCCCACTGGAGAAAGTCCTTTCAGAAGTCAGTACCAGGAAAAAGTTTGTCATCCTGTAGAATTGGTATGTTTTTCTCTCTTGAGTAAGGCTGCTTAGCATCTTAGAGTCAATTAAAATCTTAATTAAGGCAACCATATTTATATCCATGACTTCTTACTTGCATTTTGCTAATTTATCATTTCAAATTTTTTGTTCAAAATGCATGCAACTGCATACAGAGTACAATTATTAACAACACGTAAAACTTACAAGTGTAACTGGTATAAATATGAAAATCTAGGCTCAAAAAAACTATTAAGACATCAGACAATAGGATTATCACTTAACTTGTTCTGATTAAATGCTACAACATATGCGAACGTATTTTTTAAAACAACTTAGGCACTGGTTATTTGTATTTCTAATCTCATTTTCTAATCTACTTTATTTAGCTAAAATTCAATGTTTTCTGATCAAAAAATCAGCAAGACAATGTTTACATTAGGGGTAACCCATTAATGATAGCGTTTTTCCTCTCGGTCCACACTAATCTTTTCCTTTTGAGATAGAGTCTCACTCTGTTGCCTGGTCTAGAGTGCCATGTCATTCACCATAGCTCACAGCAACCTTAAACTCGTGGGGTTCAAGTGATCCTCCTGCCTCAGCTCCCCACCTCCCACTTGATATTTTCTATTTTTAGTAGAGACTGGGTCTCACTCATGCTTAGGCTGATCTTGAATTCTTGAGCTCAAGTGATCGTCCCAGAGTGCTAAGATTATATAGGCATAAGCCACCATACCCACCTATTCGCACAATTTTTTTTACTGACAGCTTTAACAATTCCATGTCCCTAACAATGACGCAGGACACCATTTTCTAACTTTCTTGAGTTTGACTTCAAGTATTCTCACGATAAATGATCAGATAAGTTAGTTTCTTCAAGAATTAAAAAAATATATCTGAATACAATCTGTGAGAGCTAGCTACCCCTTAGTACTAACACAGGCCCACTGTATTCTACATTGGTCAGAAGAGTGTGAATCAATTATGTGTATTCATCCTAAGATGGGAAGACCAGCACTCAGCCTAGAAAAATAGGACTGTGGGGAATTTTACCCTTTTTTAAAAAAAATCTTTCTTTTGTAGAGACAGAGTCTCACTTTATTGCCCTCAGTAGAGTGCTGTGGCATCACAGCTCATAGCAACCTCCAACTCCTGGGATTCTCTTGCCTCAGTCTCTCCTGAGTAGCAGGGACTACAAGCACCTGCCACAATGTCTGGCTTTTTTTTTTTTTTTTTTGTAGAGACAGAGTCTCACTTTATTGCCCTTAGTAGAGCGCTGCAGCAACCTCACAGCAACCTCTAATTCCTGGGCTTAGGTGATTCTCTTGCCTCAGCCTCCGGAGCAGCTGGGACTACAGGCACCTGCCACAACGCCTGGCTATTTTTTGGCTGCAGTTCAGTTGGGGTGGGGTTTGAACCCACCACCCTCAGTATATGAGAGCCAGTGCCCTACTCACTGAGCCACAGGCACTGCCCCAATGCCCAGATATTTTGGGGGACTTTTACATTTTTAATATTTGAAGGATTGTCAAGTAGAGTAGCAGTTAGGTTTAGACTACACTACTCAACATGGCAAATTAAGAAGTTAAAGAAGCAAATTTTGGTTCAACATAAAATGACTATTTAATAATCACAGTCATTTTACACTATAATAGGCTGCTGAAGGAAGTCTGCAGAAGTATTTAAACAAAAGAATTTAAGCTAGGGCTAAAAAGACGATCTAGCCAGCTTTTTTTTTCAGACAAAATCACAGCAACCTCATAATCTTGGGGTTCAAGTGATTCTCTCACTTCAGCCTCCCAGAAGCTTGGACTACAGGCACCCACCACAATGCCTGGCTATTTTTAGAGACAGGGGTCTCGCTCTTGCACAGGCTGGTCTGGAACTCCTAGCTCAAGCAATCTGCCCACCTCAGACTCCCAGGTGCTAGAATTACAAGTGTGAGCAACTACGCCCAGACTCATCTATTTAGCTTTTGGTAGAAAGAATGCAGCACTGGAAAACTAATATCAATAATGTAATAAATAATATTAATAATATTATATAAAAATAATAATCTATAAGAAAAATAATATAATATAAATAACCACAATAGTCTTTCTTAACTTAAACGGGGATTGAGATGACCATGAGAGTTCTTGTACTTTTATGTTTGTCATTTAATTTTGAAAATAATACTATGAAATAAGCACCATATTTTAATAATGAGGAAACCGAGAACAAGGGTTTATCTTTATATAACCATGATGTGATATAGTTAAGCTGCACAGACAATTTTCAAATACATTGTTTGACTCAGGTTAGGCTCATTCCCCTGTATCCTTGAAGCAGAACTTTTAAAATGTCTAACATCCAAACAAAATCGCATACCAACTACACTGCAAATTCTGGGAGCAATGCTTGTAAGTGATCCATGTATTATGGTTTGCAATGCTCTCAAGTATTCCCAACTCACAGTCATGATTAAGAATCACTGCTATATATTAAGGGTTGGCAGTAAAGTTTTATTGTAACATGCCCACAATCATTTGTTTACATATTGCCTATGAATGCTTTCATGCTACAAATGGCAGAATTAGGTAGCTGACCTTCAGTCTCCAAAGCCACTAAGTATTTACTGTTTTACATAGCTCTCTACAGGGATAAGCTGCCAGGCCCACCATAATACTCTTATTTTTGCCACCAAATGAAGTTAGATCTAGAGGCATTAAAAAGTTGTAAAAAGCTTAACAGTTGGAACACAGGACATCAGTGTTAACAACCAAATCTATGAATTCCGCAAAGTTCATCAGATACCAAATGGTACTTAATACGTAAGAATAAAATTATCTTTTATGTAAGATGTAAGAGACAAAAGCTATTAGATTACCAACATTATCTGACAGACACAGTCCATCAACATACGTAACCATGGCTAGAATATACCTGCTAACAACTGCTACTTAGTACTATTTTTTTCTTTTTTCTTCCCCCTGACCCCCAGTGGTAAGATAGGATTTTGTTAGAAAGGAATACAGAAGGAGTAAAAAAAGTACCAGAGCTTCCAACAAAGGGAAAGACCCAAGTCGGAAAATCTGGGTCCTCTGGCTAGTGCTACATAGTATTATTTTTAAAAGTATGCATTATGGGCTGGGCACCCATAGCTCAGTAAAGAGTGCTGGCCCTGTGCACCTGTGGTAGCATGTTCGAATCCAGTGCAGGTCTGCTAAACAAACAAACAAAGTTTCAATTTTGGGTGTTTGGAGATTGCTGTGAGCTATGATGCCGTGGCACCCTACCCAAGGTGATAGCTTGAGGCTGTCTCAAAAAAAATAGCCAGGTGCTGTGGCGGGCGCCTGTGGTCCCAGCTACTTGGGAGGCTGAGGCAGGAGACTCGCTTGAGCCCAGGAGTTGGAGGTTGCTGTGAGCTGTGATGCTATGGCACTCTACCCAGGGGGATAGCTTGAGGCTGTCTCAAAAAAAAAAGTATGCATTGTGGTTCAATAATGAGGTTAGCTGACTAATTCTGCCATCAATTACCCCAAAGATCTGCTTATTCCTTAAAGGAAAACTGTATTTAAAATACTACAGGGACCAGGTACAGTGGCTCACGCCTATAATCCCAGCTCTTTGGGAGGCTTGAGCAGTAGGATGCCTTGAGGCCAGTAGTTTGATACCAGCCTGGGCAACACAGCAAAATCCTGTCTGACAAAAAAAGTGAAAATAATTAGCTGAGCATGGTAATAGTTCTACCTACTTGGGAAGGTGAGGCAAGATCACCTAAGCCCAGAAGTTCCAGACTACAATGAGCTGTATCTCTGCACTGCACCCCAGTGTAGGGCAACAGAGTGGGACCCTGCCTCAACACAAAATTATACAAATAAAATATAAAAATACTACAGTGTTCCCACCACTGTTAATTAGGAATAATCCATGCAGCAGAAAGTGTCTAATATAGTTCTAATTTGAGAAATGTGTCAAAATCTTCTATTATCAATAATTAAGCCAATACAAAGCACTAGTAGTTATTAGCTCCTGTAGTTGTACCCCCAACTACTTGGAAGGCAGAGGCAGGAGATACTTGAAGCCAAGCATTTAAGGTTCTGTGAGGCTGAAGCCTTGCCACTCTAGCCTGGGGCAACAATGTGAGACTCTGTCTCAGAACTAATAAATAAAAACAAAGCTCTAGCAAAAACTTGACATAAAGTACAATGAAAAAGATCAGCAAATAGTGTTCATTATATACACACAAGCAGATTTTTACACAAATAACATTTCTACTACTGAAAACAAACTCAAATCTAAAGAGCTAGATGAACCACTTCATAAGATTACTATGGCATTTTGCCCTCTGGGAACTAGAGACAGTGATTCTTTTTAACAAAAAGTACTCCATCCTCAGATGACCACCATAATGTAAATCAGACACTGAAAAAAGTTATAGTGCTTTGAAGCAAAACAAGCACTAAATCATGTATGACAGTGGTGGACAAGCCCAGGGTATGCACAGGAAACCTCAAACCCACTGAGCCGCTGGTTCAAATAAAGATAGGCCCAGAGAGATTAAACCAAAGGTAAAGAAAAGTTTCAAATCTATCTGCATTCTTTAATAAAGATCCTTCTTAATCCTATTTTTTAAAAAATCCCCACATCAATATGATATGCTGAGATTCTTGCAAATATTTAAGAGAAAGGGTCAGAGGCCTCTTTCTTGAATAAGGTGAATGAAATTAGAATGTAACAATAGACAAATTATTCTAACTTCCATAAGATTCATGGAGAGAAGAGTGGCTCTAAGCAAATTTGAATATTGCAACCTCATAACTTTGCAAAATTCTGTGAAATAATTAAATGTTTAAAGTTAAATGAGTCTCCAAAATGTTCCAAAATGACAAAATGATTATAGATTATCTCTAAAGAGTCTATCTTTTCCAGCCCTGACTATAAAATAGTAAGCATAGAAAGAGCAAGAAAGAACTGTACACATAGGGAAGTCCACATTCCTTAACAATATGTGCAATGCCTCATTAACAACTTGAGAAATCCACACATATATGCCTAGAAAAGACAAAGAAAATGTACCAAAAATTGTATGTTTCAGTGATCCCATTTCTTTTGTAAAATTCAAATTTAGCATTACTTTTTTTCAATTTCGTCTTTTGCACTTCCGATTGTATTAGTTTTATAATAAAAATTTCATTAAATTTACTTTAAAAAGTATACTTCTAGCTTATTTCCAACCAGAATTAGAATGCAAACAGATAAAACTGAAATATCTTTGTATATACAGTATTTACCTGGTTCTTCCTTGATGAGTAGTGTATTTTCTTCTGGATAGGCAACAGGTGGCTGCATCACTGAGCAATCTTCTAAATTTGTTTCATTATTAGGTGGTATATTATAAATAAATCTCTTTGTAGTTTGGTTTTTTCTCCTTGTTTTGCCAGTCTCTTGAATTCCCTGGGGGCTCATATTATTCCAAATAAACACTTTTGTTTGACCTTCAGATTCATTTTCAGCCATTTCAGGAGATCCATCCTGGACCCAACTGTTATCATTCATTTGGTAGTTTTCTATTTGGCCCTCCTCAACATTACAACCATCATTTTCAATTTTTACATTACTTGCCAAATTCGTAAGATTCCGTGTTGCCCAAAAACTGGCAATTTTTTGATCCCGTGATGACGACAGACCATCTCTACTAACTGGCTTTCTATTATTGTAGTCCACAACTACAGACTCTGGAGCTTCTGATTTAATGCTTATATTTAAGGCATCTTTAATGAAATTTCGGCAAGTTTGAACAACTTCACTCATTTGAAGATAGCTGGCCACTGTCATCACTTCAATGGCATTTTGGCTTGTGAGCACCAGATTACCAGAATATAAGAAGTCCAAGATAACTGAAAAACCTTGAACTGCAGCAATATCTAAATGGGTAGTATTGTTTTGGTTAGGGCTTTCTTTGTTTGAAAAGCAATATAAAGTCTTAAAGAAACGGCTGCCTGCAACCAGGATGTTCTTATGAGCTTTAAAGATTTTTCCGCTTACCACGATGCTGACATCACAAAGAATACCTTTCTTTCTCTGTTCATTTAGTTGTCGCAGAAGTTGATAGCAATAAGAGTTTTCATTTGGCCTACTATTAAAGTCACAGTACCCTTCCTCTGATGGTATTTCTGACTCCTGTAAGTGGATGAAAAACATTAATGTTAAATTTTATTTACTTTTTTAAAAACCTAAATCAAATGTCAACAAATTTTTAAGAAGCACTAATTACATATACTAATTTGTTAGCAATCATGTATTTTGAAATTGAAGTGAGCATGACCCCAAATATTCAAAAAAATGAACAGCATGGCACAACTTCTTGGTGTTGTTAAAAAAAACCCACACATTTGATGGAGAAATTAGCAGTTATTTCATTTAAAGAATCACATGCATGATATTACTCTTTTCAAATACAAGCTGAGGATATGAATTAAGAATTGTTTAAAATTAAAATAAACTATTATTTTCTTAAGAAAAGAAACTTTCATTTATAGGAATCAAATTATTTGCTTTATCTCTGAAAGGAAAATAGCAGTCTTCTCAGATTGAACTTAAAATATTCAAGTTATAATACACCGGGCATATCACCCTATCTAACATTAATAAAAAGGTAAATTTGGGGCAGCGCCTGTGGCTCAGTGAGTAGGGCGCCGGCCCCATATACCGAGGGTGCTGGGTTCAAATCCAGCTCCAGCCAAACTGCAACAAAAAGATAGCTGAGTATTGAGGCGGGGGCCTGTAGTCCCAGCTACTCGGGAGGCTGAGGCGAGGCTCAAGGCCTAAGCCCAAGAGCTGGAGTTTTAAAGAAAGGTAAATTTTAAGTCTTGTCAAACATTAAAATCAAATAGCTTAGGGTCAGTGAAGTTAATTAAATCTAGCCAGAAATAAAAACCAAAGAGAATATGCTTCAACTAAAGGTACAGTCAATTATATAATTTCCCTTCAACTTTCAAAATGTCTTATCTCTTTAGGATAATAAATACCATATAAACTCTAAGTTAAAATCTCTGAGCTCTAAATTCTTAATGTTTATAATTTTTTCCTGATTAATCATACTAGTATTCATTAAAGTATATATAAAATAAGATCATGTGATAAAACAGAGTAAATATATGACCTAGATTTCAGAATGTTCTCTGTGCCAGTTATTAACTGTGGATCCCTGGGCAAATTAATATCCCTGGACATTTTTCTTAAACCATAACAGTATTACAAATGTTAGTTATAATTAACAACTTTATGACTTTCCTTTTACAGTGACTATAAGGTAGGTACTTGCCCTAAAGGTAGACTTGTAAATCCCTAGTACCTTGAAGAGCGCCTGGCATACTGTTTAATAACTTCACTAAGTAACTGAAGCTATCATTTTTTCCCTAGGGAAAAATAGGGACAAAATGTTCAGCTATTTCTAGTAGAAAGGATGACTGAAAATGCTAAATTTATTTTAAATTGAAAATTTTTTTCAGATTTGGGGGAATACTCATTGTATTGTTCAGACTGAGGTGCTGCCCAATTAATAAAAAAATACAAATTTTAAGTTATTTTCTTAGGCACAAAATACAAAATTAAACATAAGCCATTTCTTTCTTTTTATTTTTTTTTTTGAGACAGAGCCTCAAGCTGTCCCCCTGGGTAGAGTGCCATGGCATCACAGCTCACAGCAACCTCCAACTCCTGGGCTCAAGCGAGTCTCCTGCCTCAGCCTCCCAAGTAGCTGGAACCAAAGGCGCCCACCACAACGCCTGGCTATTTTTTTTGGTTGCAGCCATCATTGTTGTTTTGGCGGGCCAGGGCTGGATTCGAACCCACCACCTTAGGTGTATGTGGTTGGCACCTTAGCCACTTGAGCCACAGGCACTGAGCCCATTTCTATAAATATATATATGAATCTGTGATTTAATGAGCAAGAAAAACATGGAAAGATGTGACTAGAGTGTAAACATGGCTAGAGGCCTGACAGGCTTTGAAAGAAGAGAGAAAGTGGTACAAGGAAGACACGATTGCAAAAGAATTCTCAAAGAAACAATGTTCTAGTGGTGGATTCCTAAACAATAACAGAATTTAACTCAATCCAACCAAGACGATGGCTAAACTTAATACTAGTTTTACTTCTGAGTACTGGTCAGGAGGCCATACCCATAATAAATCCCAATTCTCTGAAATTAAACCACATCTAAGAAGTTTTATGTTGCTTCCAGGTATGAGAAGTCAATTGTAAGAACCAAAATGAATTCTAGGACACTTGAAGTGTTTCACTGGGACAACATGAACAGTATAGATAACCCTGCAAATCTGGCATATATGATCACTAAGGAATGAAGCATGTCAAAAGCAGAGAATTTCCTTTCATTTTTGACAGACCCTTAGTAGCTTCCCCCAAGCTCCTCCTAGCAATCCTCCATACATGCCCACTCTACCACACCAAAATGTTTGTTTAATGCTCTAAATTAGCTATTTTCTTCTACCAAAAATACCTAATCCTCAGCAATAATAGTAATAGTAAAGGACAGAGTTAAATAATCAAAACAAACCCATTTGAAAATAAGTCCCATATTTTTGTTTTGAGAGGATGAGGGAAAAGGAAGTGAAGTAATAGTTTATGTAATCTAAGATCTTGTATACAAACCAGTATGTTATAAAATTTAAAACAAATACAGGACTTGTATGAATGTATCAAAAACTAAAACACTTAAACACCTATAATTAGTGCTACAGTATATAACTTTCTATAAAAGCATCACACTGTTTACTTGGTCTCCCTTTTGAAACTATTTGAGTAAAAAAAAAAAATCTATCAATTTACCTATGCTCTCTACAGATATTCCAAACATGAATATGGAATCTTGGTTTGGTGGGTAAGCCTGACATTAAGCTTTGCTATGCATGTTGTACCTGACCAAGGTCATGTGGTTCAAAATTCCAATAGATATTGCAGTAAAAGAACAAATCCTTGAAATCAGCAAAAATTTTTTAACACTGAATAAAATTTAGCAGTACATCCATCAAGTGGTTGAGGAAGCAGTGAACTGACATTTACAAATCAAGAACTGCCTAAGTTTATATATCAAGTAGTTGAAAACACTTTAGGAGGTAGGCTTGAATTTAATTGTAACAGTGATTCGGCTCGGCACCTGTGGCTCAAGTGGCTAAGGTGCCAGCCACATACACCTAAGGTGGTGGGTTTGAATCCAGCCTGGGCCCGCCAAACAACAATGGTGGCTGCAACCAAAAAATAGCCAGGTGTTGTGGCGGGTGCCTTTGGAAGGCGGAGGCAGGAGACTCGCTTGAGCCCAGGAGTTGGAGGTTGCTGTGAGCTGTGATGCCACAGCACTCTACCCAGGGGGACAGCTTGAGGCTGTGTCTCAAAAAAAACAAAAAAACAAAAAAACAGTGATCCTAGGCTATGGTCACCATGTACTGAACAAGTCCCAATTTGTGCCTTTACCACATCAAATGCCCTAATTTTTAAAACTAACTCAGATAAAAGCTTATCCACCAAAACATTTGCCCATTCTCAAGACAAACTATACAAGTCAAACATTATTCAACCACCATCTTTTCTCATTACTATTATACAAGAAAATAAACACTTTCTACATTTTTTTTTTTTTTTTTTTTTTTTGAGACAGAGCCTCAAGCTGTACCCTTGGGTAGAGTGCCATGGCATTACAGCTCACAGCAACCTCCAACTCCTGGGCTCAAGCGAGTCTCCTGCCTCAGCCTCCCAAGTAGCTGGGACCACAGGTGCCCACCACAACGCCCGGCTATTTTTTGGTTGCAGCCTTCATTGTTGTTTGGCGGGTCCGGGCTGGGGATTCGAACCTGCCACCTTAGGTGTACGTGGCTGGCGCCTTAGCCGGTTGAGCTATAGG